>CAXARO010001697.1:0-32327 GCA_963971305.1 Arcuatula senhousia
AAGAAGGGGGTACCTCTCTTTGATCAGCTCCCCTTGGCGTAAAAGAAAAGATTATAATCTGCCATTTGTAATATAAACTCAAAATATAATAAGGTATCTTTTAATGAAGTAAAAGATTTTCCCTAATTCATATGTCCAGAGTATAGGTTACAATTGCGCATTAGCAAATCCCGGTCACCGGTAAGTTTTTGAACCCAACATAAAGCGTAGGAGAAAATACAGAAATGATTTCCATTGGTTAATATATTTGTTGTTTCTAAATATAGCACCAAGCAAGCTTTTGGGTAATACTGGCAAAGAAATTCTGAAGTCACCTATGCGCTCATAATAATGTAAAAATGTGCACTTGAAATAACGTTAAAAAAGCACCCCCCTTTTTTCGACCAAAAAATACGCCCATAAACGCCGCACGAACCCCAATTTTTTATTGGCTAAAAATAAACCTATGCATGTCAACACAAAGGTTCTGTGCCAAAGAAATTAAAATTCGGGTAAGATCTATTTTAAAAAAATCGAAAACCAGGGTACCCCCCTATGGAAACTGCATTGTAAATCAATACGCTATTGTAACCTAGACGAAAAATGATTTTTTACAATGCACCCTTTGGTTTGAAACTTTAATCGTTTTGAAAGTGAAAGTTCTATATAAAAACAAGTATTATGACACTTGATCTAAATTTAGACACAAAAAACCAGACTATAGTCTGTTTCTTTTTCCTACATTAATGAAAATGAAGAGAAAATCGGATGGGCACTAAGAATATTTGATAAATCATTATTGCTTCAATAAATGTCGGAACTGTTTTTTGTTTTATTTTGCATATACAAATACCAAACTTTTAAACACTTTTAAAAATTTAAAATGGGATTTGAAGTAAGAACATGACTGAAATTTCGGTTCGTGAAAATTGTCATTTTTACGAAAAATGGGTGTAACACAAAGAATGCAAGCAAAAATATTATTCATGCTGTAAAGTATCACAAACTGGTACCAAGGTCTTGTTTAGATAGAGAAGTAATTATAAATGCCAAAATTGGTCGGATTTTGGGTGATTTTACTAGGTTATAGTCTGTTTCAAAATAAGCCATTTTTCAAATTGCGAAAAATGATATTTATTTTTT
Source organism: Arcuatula senhousia (assembly GCA_963971305.1). NCBI lineage: Eukaryota > Metazoa > Mollusca > Bivalvia > Mytilida > Mytilidae > Arcuatula > Arcuatula senhousia. The sequence continues at coordinate 1,123 of CAXARO010001697.1, forward strand.
CATTCAAACCAGTGTTTTGAAGTAAACACTCAAAAGCAGAATTCAAACTATGCCCGTTCTTTTGAGTACATATACATCTTCCAAAAAATCGGCAACAATTTTTACGGCAAGTTAAAACATCTTTGTGAAATACCGTATTTCCTCAAACAACCCTCCAAATTTTTTCGACCTTTTCAAGAAGGGGGTACCTCTCTTTGATCAGCTCCCCTTGGCGTAAAAGAAAAGATTATAATCTGCCATTTGTAATATAAACTCAAAATATAATAAGGTATCTTTTAATGAAGTAAAAGATTTTCCCTAATTCATATGTCCAGAGTATAGGTTACAATTGCGCATTAGCAAATCCCGGTCACCGGTAAGTTTTTGAACCCAACATAAAGCGTAGGAGAAAATACAGAAATGATTTCCATTGGTTAATATATTTGTTGTTTCTAAATATAGCACCAAGCAAGCTTTTGGGTAATACTGGCAAAGAAATTCTGAAGTCACCTATGCGCTCATAATAATGTAAAAATGTGCACTTGAAATAACGTTAAAAAAGCACCCCCCTTTTTTCGACCAAAAAATACGCCCATAAACGCCGCACGAACCCCAATTTTTTATTGGCTAAAAATAAACCTATGCATGTCAACACAAAGGTTCTGTGCCAAAGAAATTAAAATTCGGGTAAGATCTATTTTTAAAAAATCGAAAACCAGGGTACCCCCCTATGGAAACTGCATTGTAAATCAATACGCTATTGTAACCTAGACGAAAAATGATTTTTTACAATGCACCCTTTGGTTTGAAACTTTAATCGTTTTGAAAGTGAAAGTTCTATATAAAAACAAGTATTATGACACTTGATCTAAATTTAGACACAAAAAACCAGACTATAGTCTGTTTCTTTTTCCTACATTAATGAAAATGAAGAGAAAATCGGATGGGCACTAAGAATATTTGATAAATCATTATTGCTTCAATAAATGTCGGAACTGTTTTTTGTTTTATTTTGCATATACAAATACCAAACTTTTAAACACTTTTAAAAATTTAAAATGGGATTTGAAGTAAGAACATGACTGAAATTTCGGTTCGTGAAAATTGTCATTTTTACGAAAAATGGGTGTAACACAAAGAATGCAAGCAAAAATATTATTCATGCTGTAAAGTATCACAAACTGGTACCAAGGTCTTGTTTAGATAGAGAAGTAATTATAAATGCCAAAATTGGTCGGATTTTGGGTGATTTTACTAGGTTATAGTCTGTTTCAAAATAAGCCATTTTTCAAATTGCGAAAAATGATATTTATTTTTTCATTCAAACCAGTGTTTTGAAGTAAACACTCAAAAGCAGAATTCAAACTATGCCCGTTCTTTTGAGTACATATACATCTTCCAAAAAATCGGCAACAATTTTTACGGCAAGTTAAAACATCTTTGTGAAATACCGTATTTCCTCAAACAACCCTCCAAATTTTTTCGACCTTTTCAAGAAGGGGGTACCTCTCTTTGATCAGCTCCCCTTGGCGTAAAAGAAAAGATTATAATCTGCCATTTGTAATATAAACTCAAAATATAATAAGGTATCTTTTAATGAAGTAAAAGATTTTCCCTAATTCATATGTCCAGAGTATAGGTTACAATTGCGCATTAGCAAATCCCGGTCACCGGTAAGTTTTTGAACCCAACATAAAGCGTAGGAGAAAATACAGAAATGATTTCCATTGGTTAATATATTTGTTGTTTCTAAATATAGCACCAAGCAAGCTTTTGGGTAATACTGGCAAAGAAATTCTGAAGTCACCTATGCGCTCATAATAATGTAAAAATGTGCACTTGAAATAACGTTAAAAAAGCACCCCCCTTTTTTCGACCAAAAAATACGCCCATAAACGCCGCACGAACCCCAATTTTTTATTGGCTAAAAATAAACCTATGCATGTCAACACAAAGGTTCTGTGCCAAAGAAATTAAAATTCGGGTAAGATCTATTTTTAAAAAAATCGAAAACCAGGGTACCCCCCTATGGAAACTGCATTGTAAATCAATACGCTATTGTAACCTAGACGAAAAATGATTTTTTACAATGCACCCTTTGGTTTGAAACTTTAATCGTTTTGAAAGTGAAAGTTCTATATAAAAACAAGTATTATGACACTTGATCTAAATTTAGACACAAAAAACCAGACTATAGTCTGTTTCTTTTTCCTACATTAATGAAAATGAAGAGAAAATCGGATGGGCACTAAGAATATTTGATAAATCATTATTGCTTCAATAAATGTCGGAACTGTTTTTTGTTTTATTTTGCATATACAAATACCAAACTTTTAAACACTTTTAAAAATTTAAAATGGGATTTGAAGTAAGAACATGACTGAAATTTCGGTTCGTGAAAATTGTCATTTTTACGAAAAATGGGTGTAACACAAAGAATGCAAGCAAAAATATTATTCATGCTGTAAAGTATCACAAACTGGTACCAAGGTCTTGTTTAGATAGAGAAGTAATTATAAATGCCAAAATTGGTCGGATTTTGGGTGATTTTACTAGGTTATAGTCTGTTTCAAAATAAGCCATTTTTCAAATTGCGAAAAATGATATTTATTTTTTCATTCAAACCAGTGTTTTGAAGTAAACACTCAAAAGCAGAATTCAAACTATGCCCGTTCTTTTGAGTACATATACATCTTCCAAAAAATCGGCAACAATTTTTACGGCAAGTTAAAACATCTTTGTGAAATACCGTATTTCCTCAAACAACCCTCCAAATTTTTTCGACCTTTTCAAGAAGGGGGTACCTCTCTTTGATCAGCTCCCCTTGGCGTAAAAGAAAAGATTATAATCTGCCATTTGTAATATAAACTCAAAATATAATAAGGTATCTTTTAATGAAGTAAAAGATTTTCCCTAATTCATATGTCCAGAGTATAGGTTACAATTGCGCATTAGCAAATCCCGGTCACCGGTAAGTTTTTGAACCCAACATAAAGCGTAGGAGAAAATACAGAAATGATTTCCATTGGTTAATATATTTGTTGTTTCTAAATATAGCACCAAGCAAGCTTTTGGGTAATACTGGCAAAGAAATTCTGAAGTCACCTATGCGCTCATAATAATGTAAAAATGTGCACTTGAAATAACGTTAAAAAAGCACCCCCCTTTTTTCGACCAAAAAATACGCCCATAAACGCCGCACGAACCCCAATTTTTTATTGGCTAAAAATAAACCTATGCATGTCAACACAAAGGTTCTGTGCCAAAGAAATTAAAATTCGGGTAAGATCTATTTTTAAAAAAATCGAAAACCAGGGTACCCCCCTATGGAAACTGCATTGTAAATCAATACGCTATTGTAACCTAGACGAAAAATGATTTTTTACAATGCACCCTTTGGTTTGAAACTTTAATCGTTTTGAAAGTGAAAGTTCTATATAAAAACAAGTATTATGACACTTGATCTAAATTTAGACACAAAAAACCAGACTATAGTCTGTTTCTTTTTCCTACATTAATGAAAATGAAGAGAAAATCGGATGGGCACTAAGAATATTTGATAAATCATTATTGCTTCAATAAATGTCGGAACTGTTTTTTGTTTTATTTTGCATATACAAATACCAAACTTTTAAACACTTTTAAAAATTTAAAATGGGATTTGAAGTAAGAACATGACTGAAATTTCGGTTCGTGAAAATTGTCATTTTTACGAAAAATGGGTGTAACACAAAGAATGCAAGCAAAAATATTATTCATGCTGTAAAGTATCACAAACTGGTACCAAGGTCTTGTTTAGATAGAGAAGTAATTATAAATGCCAAAATTGGTCGGATTTTGGGTGATTTTACTAGGTTATAGTCTGTTTCAAAATAAGCCATTTTTCAAATTGCGAAAAATGATATTTATTTTTTCATTCAAACCAGTGTTTTGAAGTAAACACTCAAAAGCAGAATTCAAACTATGCCCGTTCTTTTGAGTACATATACATCTTCCAAAAAATCGGCAACAATTTTTACGGCAAGTTAAAACATCTTTGTGAAATACCGTATTTCCTCAAACAACCCTCCAAATTTTTTCGACCTTTTCAAGAAGGGGGTACCTCTCTTTGATCAGCTCCCCTTGGCGTAAAAGAAAAGATTATAATCTGCCATTTGTAATATAAACTCAAAATATAATAAGGTATCTTTTAATGAAGTAAAAGATTTTCCCTAATTCATATGTCCAGAGTATAGGTTACAATTGCGCATTAGCAAATCCCGGTCACCGGTAAGTTTTTGAACCCAACATAAAGCGTAGGAGAAAATACAGAAATGATTTCCATTGGTTAATATATTTGTTGTTTCTAAATATAGCACCAAGCAAGCTTTTGGGTAATACTGGCAAAGAAATTCTGAAGTCACCTATGCGCTCATAATAATGTAAAAATGTGCACTTGAAATAACGTTAAAAAAGCACCCCCCTTTTTTCGACCAAAAAATACGCCCATAAACGCCGCACGAACCCCAATTTTTTATTGGCTAAAAATAAACCTATGCATGTCAACACAAAGGTTCTGTGCCAAAGAAATTAAAATTCGGGTAAGATCTATTTTTAAAAAAATCGAAAACCAGGGTACCCCCCTATGGAAACTGCATTGTAAATCAATACGCTATTGTAACCTAGACGAAAAATGATTTTTTACAATGCACCCTTTGGTTTGAAACTTTAATCGTTTTGAAAGTGAAAGTTCTATATAAAAACAAGTATTATGACACTTGATCTAAATTTAGACACAAAAAACCAGACTATAGTCTGTTTCTTTTTCCTACATTAATGAAAATGAAGAGAAAATCGGATGGGCACTAAGAATATTTGATAAATCATTATTGCTTCAATAAATGTCGGAACTGTTTTTTGTTTTATTTTGCATATACAAATACCAAACTTTTAAACACTTTTAAAAATTTAAAATGGGATTTGAAGTAAGAACATGACTGAAATTTCGGTTCGTGAAAATTGTCATTTTTACGAAAAATGGGTGTAACACAAAGAATGCAAGCAAAAATATTATTCATGCTGTAAAGTATCACAAACTGGTACCAAGGTCTTGTTTAGATAGAGAAGTAATTATAAATGCCAAAATTGGTCGGATTTTGGGTGATTTTACTAGGTTATAGTCTGTTTCAAAATAAGCCATTTTTCAAATTGCGAAAAATGATATTTATTTTTTCATTCAAACCAGTGTTTTGAAGTAAACACTCAAAAGCAGAATTCAAACTATGCCCGTTCTTTTGAGTACATATACATCTTCCAAAAAATCGGCAACAATTTTTACGGCAAGTTAAAACATCTTTGTGAAATACCGTATTTCCTCAAACAACCCTCCAAATTTTTTCGACCTTTTCAAGAAGGGGGTACCTCTCTTTGATCAGCTCCCCTTGGCGTAAAAGAAAAGATTATAATCTGCCATTTGTAATATAAACTCAAAATATAATAAGGTATCTTTTAATGAAGTAAAAGATTTTCCCTAATTCATATGTCCAGAGTATAGGTTACAATTGCGCATTAGCAAATCCCGGTCACCGGTAAGTTTTTGAACCCAACATAAAGCGTAGGAGAAAATACAGAAATGATTTCCATTGGTTAATATATTTGTTGTTTCTAAATATAGCACCAAGCAAGCTTTTGGGTAATACTGGCAAAGAAATTCTGAAGTCACCTATGCGCTCATAATAATGTAAAAATGTGCACTTGAAATAACGTTAAAAAAGCACCCCCCTTTTTTCGACCAAAAAATACGCCCATAAACGCCGCACGAACCCCAATTTTTTATTGGCTAAAAATAAACCTATGCATGTCAACACAAAGGTTCTGTGCCAAAGAAATTAAAATTCGGGTAAGATCTATTTTTAAAAAAATCGAAAACCAGGGTACCCCCCTATGGAAACTGCATTGTAAATCAATACGCTATTGTAACCTAGACGAAAAATGATTTTTTACAATGCACCCTTTGGTTTGAAACTTTAATCGTTTTGAAAGTGAAAGTTCTATATAAAAACAAGTATTATGACACTTGATCTAAATTTAGACACAAAAAACCAGACTATAGTCTGTTTCTTTTTCCTACATTAATGAAAATGAAGAGAAAATCGGATGGGCACTAAGAATATTTGATAAATCATTATTGCTTCAATAAATGTCGGAACTGTTTTTTGTTTTATTTTGCATATACAAATACCAAACTTTTAAACACTTTTAAAAATTTAAAATGGGATTTGAAGTAAGAACATGACTGAAATTTCGGTTCGTGAAAATTGTCATTTTTACGAAAAATGGGTGTAACACAAAGAATGCAAGCAAAAATATTATTCATGCTGTAAAGTATCACAAACTGGTACCAAGGTCTTGTTTAGATAGAGAAGTAATTATAAATGCCAAAATTGGTCGGATTTTGGGTGATTTTACTAGGTTATAGTCTGTTTCAAAATAAGCCATTTTTCAAATTGCGAAAAATGATATTTATTTTTTCATTCAAACCAGTGTTTTGAAGTAAACACTCAAAAGCAGAATTCAAACTATGCCCGTTCTTTTGAGTACATATACATCTTCCAAAAAATCGGCAACAATTTTTACGGCAAGTTAAAACATCTTTGTGAAATACCGTATTTCCTCAAACAACCCTCCAAATTTTTTCGACCTTTTCAAGAAGGGGGTACCTCTCTTTGATCAGCTCCCCTTGGCGTAAAAGAAAAGATTATAATCTGCCATTTGTAATATAAACTCAAAATATAATAAGGTATCTTTTAATGAAGTAAAAGATTTTCCCTAATTCATATGTCCAGAGTATAGGTTACAATTGCGCATTAGCAAATCCCGGTCACCGGTAAGTTTTTGAACCCAACATAAAGCGTAGGAGAAAATACAGAAATGATTTCCATTGGTTAATATATTTGTTGTTTCTAAATATAGCACCAAGCAAGCTTTTGGGTAATACTGGCAAAGAAATTCTGAAGTCACCTATGCGCTCATAATAATGTAAAAATGTGCACTTGAAATAACGTTAAAAAAGCACCCCCCTTTTTTCGACCAAAAAATACGCCCATAAACGCCGCACGAACCCCAATTTTTTATTGGCTAAAAATAAACCTATGCATGTCAACACAAAGGTTCTGTGCCAAAGAAATTAAAATTCGGGTAAGATCTATTTTTAAAAAAATCGAAAACCAGGGTACCCCCCTATGGAAACTGCATTGTAAATCAATACGCTATTGTAACCTAGACGAAAAATGATTTTTTACAATGCACCCTTTGGTTTGAAACTTTAATCGTTTTGAAAGTGAAAGTTCTATATAAAAACAAGTATTATGACACTTGATCTAAATTTAGACACAAAAAACCAGACTATAGTCTGTTTCTTTTTCCTACATTAATGAAAATGAAGAGAAAATCGGATGGGCACTAAGAATATTTGATAAATCATTATTGCTTCAATAAATGTCGGAACTGTTTTTTGTTTTATTTTGCATATACAAATACCAAACTTTTAAACACTTTTAAAAATTTAAAATGGGATTTGAAGTAAGAACATGACTGAAATTTCGGTTCGTGAAAATTGTCATTTTTACGAAAAATGGGTGTAACACAAAGAATGCAAGCAAAAATATTATTCATGCTGTAAAGTATCACAAACTGGTACCAAGGTCTTGTTTAGATAGAGAAGTAATTATAAATGCCAAAATTGGTCGGATTTTGGGTGATTTTACTAGGTTATAGTCTGTTTCAAAATAAGCCATTTTTCAAATTGCGAAAAATGATATTTATTTTTTCATTCAAACCAGTGTTTTGAAGTAAACACTCAAAAGCAGAATTCAAACTATGCCCGTTCTTTTGAGTACATATACATCTTCCAAAAAATCGGCAACAATTTTTACGGCAAGTTAAAACATCTTTGTGAAATACCGTATTTCCTCAAACAACCCTCCAAATTTTTTCGACCTTTTCAAGAAGGGGGTACCTCTCTTTGATCAGCTCCCCTTGGCGTAAAAGAAAAGATTATAATCTGCCATTTGTAATATAAACTCAAAATATAATAAGGTATCTTTTAATGAAGTAAAAGATTTTCCCTAATTCATATGTCCAGAGTATAGGTTACAATTGCGCATTAGCAAATCCCGGTCACCGGTAAGTTTTTGAACCCAACATAAAGCGTAGGAGAAAATACAGAAATGATTTCCATTGGTTAATATATTTGTTGTTTCTAAATATAGCACCAAGCAAGCTTTTGGGTAATACTGGCAAAGAAATTCTGAAGTCACCTATGCGCTCATAATAATGTAAAAATGTGCACTTGAAATAACGTTAAAAAAGCACCCCCCTTTTTTCGACCAAAAAATACGCCCATAAACGCCGCACGAACCCCAATTTTTTATTGGCTAAAAATAAACCTATGCATGTCAACACAAAGGTTCTGTGCCAAAGAAATTAAAATTCGGGTAAGATCTATTTTTAAAAAAATCGAAAACCAGGGTACCCCCCTATGGAAACTGCATTGTAAATCAATACGCTATTGTAACCTAGACGAAAAATGATTTTTTACAATGCACCCTTTGGTTTGAAACTTTAATCGTTTTGAAAGTGAAAGTTCTATATAAAAACAAGTATTATGACACTTGATCTAAATTTAGACACAAAAAACCAGACTATAGTCTGTTTCTTTTTCCTACATTAATGAAAATGAAGAGAAAATCGGATGGGCACTAAGAATATTTGATAAATCATTATTGCTTCAATAAATGTCGGAACTGTTTTTTGTTTTATTTTGCATATACAAATACCAAACTTTTAAACACTTTTAAAAATTTAAAATGGGATTTGAAGTAAGAACATGACTGAAATTTCGGTTCGTGAAAATTGTCATTTTTACGAAAAATGGGTGTAACACAAAGAATGCAAGCAAAAATATTATTCATGCTGTAAAGTATCACAAACTGGTACCAAGGTCTTGTTTAGATAGAGAAGTAATTATAAATGCCAAAATTGGTCGGATTTTGGGTGATTTTACTAGGTTATAGTCTGTTTCAAAATAAGCCATTTTTCAAATTGCGAAAAATGATATTTATTTTTTCATTCAAACCAGTGTTTTGAAGTAAACACTCAAAAGCAGAATTCAAACTATGCCCGTTCTTTTGAGTACATATACATCTTCCAAAAAATCGGCAACAATTTTTACGGCAAGTTAAAACATCTTTGTGAAATACCGTATTTCCTCAAACAACCCTCCAAATTTTTTCGACCTTTTCAAGAAGGGGGTACCTCTCTTTGATCAGCTCCCCTTGGCGTAAAAGAAAAGATTATAATCTGCCATTTGTAATATAAACTCAAAATATAATAAGGTATCTTTTAATGAAGTAAAAGATTTTCCCTAATTCATATGTCCAGAGTATAGGTTACAATTGCGCATTAGCAAATCCCGGTCACCGGTAAGTTTTTGAACCCAACATAAAGCGTAGGAGAAAATACAGAAATGATTTCCATTGGTTAATATATTTGTTGTTTCTAAATATAGCACCAAGCAAGCTTTTGGGTAATACTGGCAAAGAAATTCTGAAGTCACCTATGCGCTCATAATAATGTAAAAATGTGCACTTGAAATAACGTTAAAAAAGCACCCCCCTTTTTTCGACCAAAAAATACGCCCATAAACGCCGCACGAACCCCAATTTTTTATTGGCTAAAAATAAACCTATGCATGTCAACACAAAGGTTCTGTGCCAAAGAAATTAAAATTCGGGTAAGATCTATTTTTAAAAAAATCGAAAACCAGGGTACCCCCCTATGGAAACTGCATTGTAAATCAATACGCTATTGTAACCTAGACGAAAAATGATTTTTTACAATGCACCCTTTGGTTTGAAACTTTAATCGTTTTGAAAGTGAAAGTTCTATATAAAAACAAGTATTATGACACTTGATCTAAATTTAGACACAAAAAACCAGACTATAGTCTGTTTCTTTTTCCTACATTAATGAAAATGAAGAGAAAATCGGATGGGCACTAAGAATATTTGATAAATCATTATTGCTTCAATAAATGTCGGAACTGTTTTTTGTTTTATTTTGCATATACAAATACCAAACTTTTAAACACTTTTAAAAATTTAAAATGGGATTTGAAGTAAGAACATGACTGAAATTTCGGTTCGTGAAAATTGTCATTTTTACGAAAAATGGGTGTAACACAAAGAATGCAAGCAAAAATATTATTCATGCTGTAAAGTATCACAAACTGGTACCAAGGTCTTGTTTAGATAGAGAAGTAATTATAAATGCCAAAATTGGTCGGATTTTGGGTGATTTTACTAGGTTATAGTCTGTTTCAAAATAAGCCATTTTTCAAATTGCGAAAAATGATATTTATTTTTTCATTCAAACCAGTGTTTTGAAGTAAACACTCAAAAGCAGAATTCAAACTATGCCCGTTCTTTTGAGTACATATACATCTTCCAAAAAATCGGCAACAATTTTTACGGCAAGTTAAAACATCTTTGTGAAATACCGTATTTCCTCAAACAACCCTCCAAATTTTTTCGACCTTTTCAAGAAGGGGGTACCTCTCTTTGATCAGCTCCCCTTGGCGTAAAAGAAAAGATTATAATCTGCCATTTGTAATATAAACTCAAAATATAATAAGGTATCTTTTAATGAAGTAAAAGATTTTCCCTAATTCATATGTCCAGAGTATAGGTTACAATTGCGCATTAGCAAATCCCGGTCACCGGTAAGTTTTTGAACCCAACATAAAGCGTAGGAGAAAATACAGAAATGATTTCCATTGGTTAATATATTTGTTGTTTCTAAATATAGCACCAAGCAAGCTTTTGGGTAATACTGGCAAAGAAATTCTGAAGTCACCTATGCGCTCATAATAATGTAAAAATGTGCACTTGAAATAACGTTAAAAAAGCACCCCCCTTTTTTCGACCAAAAAATACGCCCATAAACGCCGCACGAACCCCAATTTTTTATTGGCTAAAAATAAACCTATGCATGTCAACACAAAGGTTCTGTGCCAAAGAAATTAAAATTCGGGTAAGATCTATTTTTAAAAAAATCGAAAACCAGGGTACCCCCCTATGGAAACTGCATTGTAAATCAATACGCTATTGTAACCTAGACGAAAAATGATTTTTTACAATGCACCCTTTGGTTTGAAACTTTAATCGTTTTGAAAGTGAAAGTTCTATATAAAAACAAGTATTATGACACTTGATCTAAATTTAGACACAAAAAACCAGACTATAGTCTGTTTCTTTTTCCTACATTAATGAAAATGAAGAGAAAATCGGATGGGCACTAAGAATATTTGATAAATCATTATTGCTTCAATAAATGTCGGAACTGTTTTTTGTTTTATTTTGCATATACAAATACCAAACTTTTAAACACTTTTAAAAATTTAAAATGGGATTTGAAGTAAGAACATGACTGAAATTTCGGTTCGTGAAAATTGTCATTTTTACGAAAAATGGGTGTAACACAAAGAATGCAAGCAAAAATATTATTCATGCTGTAAAGTATCACAAACTGGTACCAAGGTCTTGTTTAGATAGAGAAGTAATTATAAATGCCAAAATTGGTCGGATTTTGGGTGATTTTACTAGGTTATAGTCTGTTTCAAAATAAGCCATTTTTCAAATTGCGAAAAATGATATTTATTTTTTCATTCAAACCAGTGTTTTGAAGTAAACACTCAAAAGCAGAATTCAAACTATGCCCGTTCTTTTGAGTACATATACATCTTCCAAAAAATCGGCAACAATTTTTACGGCAAGTTAAAACATCTTTGTGAAATACCGTATTTCCTCAAACAACCCTCCAAATTTTTTCGACCTTTTCAAGAAGGGGGTACCTCTCTTTGATCAGCTCCCCTTGGCGTAAAAGAAAAGATTATAATCTGCCATTTGTAATATAAACTCAAAATATAATAAGGTATCTTTTAATGAAGTAAAAGATTTTCCCTAATTCATATGTCCAGAGTATAGGTTACAATTGCGCATTAGCAAATCCCGGTCACCGGTAAGTTTTTGAACCCAACATAAAGCGTAGGAGAAAATACAGAAATGATTTCCATTGGTTAATATATTTGTTGTTTCTAAATATAGCACCAAGCAAGCTTTTGGGTAATACTGGCAAAGAAATTCTGAAGTCACCTATGCGCTCATAATAATGTAAAAATGTGCACTTGAAATAACGTTAAAAAAGCACCCCCCTTTTTTCGACCAAAAAATACGCCCATAAACGCCGCACGAACCCCAATTTTTTATTGGCTAAAAATAAACCTATGCATGTCAACACAAAGGTTCTGTGCCAAAGAAATTAAAATTCGGGTAAGATCTATTTTTAAAAAAATCGAAAACCAGGGTACCCCCCTATGGAAACTGCATTGTAAATCAATACGCTATTGTAACCTAGACGAAAAATGATTTTTTACAATGCACCCTTTGGTTTGAAACTTTAATCGTTTTGAAAGTGAAAGTTCTATATAAAAACAAGTATTATGACACTTGATCTAAATTTAGACACAAAAAACCAGACTATAGTCTGTTTCTTTTTCCTACATTAATGAAAATGAAGAGAAAATCGGATGGGCACTAAGAATATTTGATAAATCATTATTGCTTCAATAAATGTCGGAACTGTTTTTTGTTTTATTTTGCATATACAAATACCAAACTTTTAAACACTTTTAAAAATTTAAAATGGGATTTGAAGTAAGAACATGACTGAAATTTCGGTTCGTGAAAATTGTCATTTTTACGAAAAATGGGTGTAACACAAAGAATGCAAGCAAAAATATTATTCATGCTGTAAAGTATCACAAACTGGTACCAAGGTCTTGTTTAGATAGAGAAGTAATTATAAATGCCAAAATTGGTCGGATTTTGGGTGATTTTACTAGGTTATAGTCTGTTTCAAAATAAGCCATTTTTCAAATTGCGAAAAATGATATTTATTTTTTCATTCAAACCAGTGTTTTGAAGTAAACACTCAAAAGCAGAATTCAAACTATGCCCGTTCTTTTGAGTACATATACATCTTCCAAAAAATCGGCAACAATTTTTACGGCAAGTTAAAACATCTTTGTGAAATACCGTATTTCCTCAAACAACCCTCCAAATTTTTTCGACCTTTTCAAGAAGGGGGTACCTCTCTTTGATCAGCTCCCCTTGGCGTAAAAGAAAAGATTATAATCTGCCATTTGTAATATAAACTCAAAATATAATAAGGTATCTTTTAATGAAGTAAAAGATTTTCCCTAATTCATATGTCCAGAGTATAGGTTACAATTGCGCATTAGCAAATCCCGGTCACCGGTAAGTTTTTGAACCCAACATAAAGCGTAGGAGAAAATACAGAAATGATTTCCATTGGTTAATATATTTGTTGTTTCTAAATATAGCACCAAGCAAGCTTTTGGGTAATACTGGCAAAGAAATTCTGAAGTCACCTATGCGCTCATAATAATGTAAAAATGTGCACTTGAAATAACGTTAAAAAAGCACCCCCCTTTTTTCGACCAAAAAATACGCCCATAAACGCCGCACGAACCCCAATTTTTTATTGGCTAAAAATAAACCTATGCATGTCAACACAAAGGTTCTGTGCCAAAGAAATTAAAATTCGGGTAAGATCTATTTTTAAAAAAATCGAAAACCAGGGTACCCCCCTATGGAAACTGCATTGTAAATCAATACGCTATTGTAACCTAGACGAAAAATGATTTTTTACAATGCACCCTTTGGTTTGAAACTTTAATCGTTTTGAAAGTGAAAGTTCTATATAAAAACAAGTATTATGACACTTGATCTAAATTTAGACACAAAAAACCAGACTATAGTCTGTTTCTTTTTCCTACATTAATGAAAATGAAGAGAAAATCGGATGGGCACTAAGAATATTTGATAAATCATTATTGCTTCAATAAATGTCGGAACTGTTTTTTGTTTTATTTTGCATATACAAATACCAAACTTTTAAACACTTTTAAAAATTTAAAATGGGATTTGAAGTAAGAACATGACTGAAATTTCGGTTCGTGAAAATTGTCATTTTTACGAAAAATGGGTGTAACACAAAGAATGCAAGCAAAAATATTATTCATGCTGTAAAGTATCACAAACTGGTACCAAGGTCTTGTTTAGATAGAGAAGTAATTATAAATGCCAAAATTGGTCGGATTTTGGGTGATTTTACTAGGTTATAGTCTGTTTCAAAATAAGCCATTTTTCAAATTGCGAAAAATGATATTTATTTTTTCATTCAAACCAGTGTTTTGAAGTAAACACTCAAAAGCAGAATTCAAACTATGCCCGTTCTTTTGAGTACATATACATCTTCCAAAAAATCGGCAACAATTTTTACGGCAAGTTAAAACATCTTTGTGAAATACCGTATTTCCTCAAACAACCCTCCAAATTTTTTCGACCTTTTCAAGAAGGGGGTACCTCTCTTTGATCAGCTCCCCTTGGCGTAAAAGAAAAGATTATAATCTGCCATTTGTAATATAAACTCAAAATATAATAAGGTATCTTTTAATGAAGTAAAAGATTTTCCCTAATTCATATGTCCAGAGTATAGGTTACAATTGCGCATTAGCAAATCCCGGTCACCGGTAAGTTTTTGAACCCAACATAAAGCGTAGGAGAAAATACAGAAATGATTTCCATTGGTTAATATATTTGTTGTTTCTAAATATAGCACCAAGCAAGCTTTTGGGTAATACTGGCAAAGAAATTCTGAAGTCACCTATGCGCTCATAATAATGTAAAAATGTGCACTTGAAATAACGTTAAAAAAGCACCCCCCTTTTTTCGACCAAAAAATACGCCCATAAACGCCGCACGAACCCCAATTTTTTATTGGCTAAAAATAAACCTATGCATGTCAACACAAAGGTTCTGTGCCAAAGAAATTAAAATTCGGGTAAGATCTATTTTTAAAAAAATCGAAAACCAGGGTACCCCCCTATGGAAACTGCATTGTAAATCAATACGCTATTGTAACCTAGACGAAAAATGATTTTTTACAATGCACCCTTTGGTTTGAAACTTTAATCGTTTTGAAAGTGAAAGTTCTATATAAAAACAAGTATTATGACACTTGATCTAAATTTAGACACAAAAAACCAGACTATAGTCTGTTTCTTTTTCCTACATTAATGAAAATGAAGAGAAAATCGGATGGGCACTAAGAATATTTGATAAATCATTATTGCTTCAATAAATGTCGGAACTGTTTTTTGTTTTATTTTGCATATACAAATACCAAACTTTTAAACACTTTTAAAAATTTAAAATGGGATTTGAAGTAAGAACATGACTGAAATTTCGGTTCGTGAAAATTGTCATTTTTACGAAAAATGGGTGTAACACAAAGAATGCAAGCAAAAATATTATTCATGCTGTAAAGTATCACAAACTGGTACCAAGGTCTTGTTTAGATAGAGAAGTAATTATAAATGCCAAAATTGGTCGGATTTTGGGTGATTTTACTAGGTTATAGTCTGTTTCAAAATAAGCCATTTTTCAAATTGCGAAAAATGATATTTATTTTTTCATTCAAACCAGTGTTTTGAAGTAAACACTCAAAAGCAGAATTCAAACTATGCCCGTTCTTTTGAGTACATATACATCTTCCAAAAAATCGGCAACAATTTTTACGGCAAGTTAAAACATCTTTGTGAAATACCGTATTTCCTCAAACAACCCTCCAAATTTTTTCGACCTTTTCAAGAAGGGGGTACCTCTCTTTGATCAGCTCCCCTTGGCGTAAAAGAAAAGATTATAATCTGCCATTTGTAATATAAACTCAAAATATAATAAGGTATCTTTTAATGAAGTAAAAGATTTTCCCTAATTCATATGTCCAGAGTATAGGTTACAATTGCGCATTAGCAAATCCCGGTCACCGGTAAGTTTTTGAACCCAACATAAAGCGTAGGAGAAAATACAGAAATGATTTCCATTGGTTAATATATTTGTTGTTTCTAAATATAGCACCAAGCAAGCTTTTGGGTAATACTGGCAAAGAAATTCTGAAGTCACCTATGCGCTCATAATAATGTAAAAATGTGCACTTGAAATAACGTTAAAAAAGCACCCCCCTTTTTTCGACCAAAAAATACGCCCATAAACGCCGCACGAACCCCAATTTTTTATTGGCTAAAAATAAACCTATGCATGTCAACACAAAGGTTCTGTGCCAAAGAAATTAAAATTCGGGTAAGATCTATTTTTAAAAAAATCGAAAACCAGGGTACCCCCCTATGGAAACTGCATTGTAAATCAATACGCTATTGTAACCTAGACGAAAAATGATTTTTTACAATGCACCCTTTGGTTTGAAACTTTAATCGTTTTGAAAGTGAAAGTTCTATATAAAAACAAGTATTATGACACTTGATCTAAATTTAGACACAAAAAACCAGACTATAGTCTGTTTCTTTTTCCTACATTAATGAAAATGAAGAGAAAATCGGATGGGCACTAAGAATATTTGATAAATCGTTATTGCTTCAATAAATGTCGGAACTGTTTTTTGTTTTATTTTGCATATACAAATACCAAACTTTTAAACACTTTTAAAAATTTAAAATGGGATTTGAAGTAAGAACATGACTGAAATTTCGGTTCGTGAAAATTGTCATTTTTACGAAAAATGGGTGTAACACAAAGAATGCAAGCAAAAATATTATTCATGCTGTAAAGTATCACAAACTGGTACCAAGGTCTTGTTTAGATAGAGAAGTAATTATAAATGCCAAAATTGGTCGGATTTTGGGTGATTTTACTAGGTTATAGTCTGTTTCAAAATAAGCCATTTTTCAAATTGCGAAAAATGATATTTATTTTTTCATTCAAACCAGTGTTTTGAAGTAAACACTCAAAAGCAGAATTCAAACTATGCCCGTTCTTTTGAGTACATATACATCTTCCAAAAAATCGGCAACAATTTTTACGGCAAGTTAAAACATCTTTGTGAAATACCGTATTTCCTCAAACAACCCTCCAAATTTTTTCGACCTTTTCAAGAAGGGGGTACCTCTCTTTGATCAGCTCCCCTTGGCGTAAAAGAAAAGATTATAATCTGCCATTTGTAATATAAACTCAAAATATAATAAGGTATCTTTTAATGAAGTAAAAGATTTTCCCTAATTCATATGTCCAGAGTATAGGTTACAATTGCGCATTAGCAAATCCCGGTCACCGGTAAGTTTTTGAACCCAACATAAAGCGTAGGAGAAAATACAGAAATGATTTCCATTGGTTAATATATTTGTTGTTTCTAAATATAGCACCAAGCAAGCTTTTGGGTAATACTGGCAAAGAAATTCTGAAGTCACCTATGCGCTCATAATAATGTAAAAATGTGCACTTGAAATAACGTTAAAAAAGCACCCCCCTTTTTTCGACCAAAAAATACGCCCATAAACGCCGCACGAACCCCAATTTTTTATTGGCTAAAAATAAACCTATGCATGTCAACACAAAGGTTCTGTGCCAAAGAAATTAAAATTCGGGTAAGATCTATTTTTAAAAAAATCGAAAACCAGGGTACCCCCCTATGGAAACTGCATTGTAAATCAATACGCTATTGTAACCTAGACGAAAAATGATTTTTTACAATGCACCCTTTGGTTTGAAACTTTAATCGTTTTGAAAGTGAAAGTTCTATATAAAAACAAGTATTATGACACTTGATCTAAATTTAGACACAAAAAACCAGACTATAGTCTGTTTCTTTTTCCTACATTAATGAAAATGAAGAGAAAATCGGATGGGCACTAAGAATATTTGATAAATCATTATTGCTTCAATAAATGTCGGAACTGTTTTTTGTTTTATTTTGCATATACAAATACCAAACTTTTAAACACTTTTAAAAATTTAAAATGGGATTTGAAGTAAGAACATGACTGAAATTTCGGTTCGTGAAAATTGTCATTTTTACGAAAAATGGGTGTAACACAAAGAATGCAAGCAAAAATATTATTCATGCTGTAAAGTATCACAAACTGGTACCAAGGTCTTGTTTAGATAGAGAAGTAATTATAAATGCCAAAATTGGTCGGATTTTGGGTGATTTTACTAGGTTATAGTCTGTTTCAAAATAAGCCATTTTTCAAATTGCGAAAAATGATATTTATTTTTTCATTCAAACCAGTGTTTTGAAGTAAACACTCAAAAGCAGAATTCAAACTATGCCCGTTCTTTTGAGTACATATACATCTTCCAAAAAATCGGCAACAATTTTTACGGCAAGTTAAAACATCTTTGTGAAATACCGTATTTCCTCAAACAACCCTCCAAATTTTTTCGACCTTTTCAAGAAGGGGGTACCTCTCTTTGATCAGCTCCCCTTGGCGTAAAAGAAAAGATTATAATCTGCCATTTGTAATATAAACTCAAAATATAATAAGGTATCTTTTAATGAAGTAAAAGATTTTCCCTAATTCATATGTCCAGAGTATAGGTTACAATTGCGCATTAGCAAATCCCGGTCACCGGTAAGTTTTTGAACCCAACATAAAGCGTAGGAGAAAATACAGAAATGATTTCCATTGGTTAATATATTTGTTGTTTCTAAATATAGCACCAAGCAAGCTTTTGGGTAATACTGGCAAAGAAATTCTGAAGTCACCTATGCGCTCATAATAATGTAAAAATGTGCACTTGAAATAACGTTAAAAAAGCACCCCCCTTTTTTCGACCAAAAAATACGCCCATAAACGCCGCACGAACCCCAATTTTTTATTGGCTAAAAATAAACCTATGCATGTCAACACAAAGGTTCTGTGCCAAAGAAATTAAAATTCGGGTAAGATCTATTTTTAAAAAAATCGAAAACCAGGGTACCCCCCTATGGAAACTGCATTGTAAATCAATACGCTATTGTAACCTAGACGAAAAATGATTTTTTACAATGCACCCTTTGGTTTGAAACTTTAATCGTTTTGAAAGTGAAAGTTCTATATAAAAACAAGTATTATGACACTTGATCTAAATTTAGACACAAAAAACCAGACTATAGTCTGTTTCTTTTTCCTACATTAATGAAAATGAAGAGAAAATCGGATGGGCACTAAGAATATTTGATAAATCATTATTGCTTCAATAAATGTCGGAACTGTTTTTTGTTTTATTTTGCATATACAAATACCAAACTTTTAAACACTTTTAAAAATTTAAAATGGGATTTGAAGTAAGAACATGACTGAAATTTCGGTTCGTGAAAATTGTCATTTTTACGAAAAATGGGTGTAACACAAAGAATGCAAGCAAAAATATTATTCATGCTGTAAAGTATCACAAACTGGTACCAAGGTCTTGTTTAGATAGAGAAGTAATTATAAATGCCAAAATTGGTCGGATTTTGGGTGATTTTACTAGGTTATAGTCTGTTTCAAAATAAGCCATTTTTCAAATTGCGAAAAATGATATTTATTTTTTCATTCAAACCAGTGTTTTGAAGTAAACACTCAAAAGCAGAATTCAAACTATGCCCGTTCTTTTGAGTACATATACATCTTCCAAAAAATCGGCAACAATTTTTACGGCAAGTTAAAACATCTTTGTGAAATACCGTATTTCCTCAAACAACCCTCCAAATTTTTTCGACCTTTTCAAGAAGGGGGTACCTCTCTTTGATCAGCTCCCCTTGGCGTAAAAGAAAAGATTATAATCTGCCATTTGTAATATAAACTCAAAATATAATAAGGTATCTTTTAATGAAGTAAAAGATTTTCCCTAATTCATATGTCCAGAGTATAGGTTACAATTGCGCATTAGCAAATCCCGGTCACCGGTAAGTTTTTGAACCCAACATAAAGCGTAGGAGAAAATACAGAAATGATTTCCATTGGTTAATATATTTGTTGTTTCTAAATATAGCACCAAGCAAGCTTTTGGGTAATACTGGCAAAGAAATTCTGAAGTCACCTATGCGCTCATAATAATGTAAAAATGTGCACTTGAAATAACGTTAAAAAAGCACCCCCCTTTTTTCGACCAAAAAATACGCCCATAAACGCCGCACGAACCCCAATTTTTTATTGGCTAAAAATAAACCTATGCATGTCAACACAAAGGTTCTGTGCCAAAGAAATTAAAATTCGGGTAAGATCTATTTTTAAAAAAATCGAAAACCAGGGTACCCCCCTATGGAAACTGCATTGTAAATCAATACGCTATTGTAACCTAGACGAAAAATGATTTTTTACAATGCACCCTTTGGTTTGAAACTTTAATCGTTTTGAAAGTGAAAGTTCTATATAAAAACAAGTATTATGACACTTGATCTAAATTTAGACACAAAAAACCAGACTATAGTCTGTTTCTTTTTCCTACATTAATGAAAATGAAGAGAAAATCGGATGGGCACTAAGAATATTTGATAAATCATTATTGCTTCAATAAATGTCGGAACTGTTTTTTGTTTTATTTTGCATATACAAATACCAAACTTTTAAACACTTTTAAAAATTTAAAATGGGATTTGAAGTAAGAACATGACTGAAATTTCGGTTCGTGAAAATTGTCATTTTTACGAAAAATGGGTGTAACACAAAGAATGCAAGCAAAAATATTATTCATGCTGTAAAGTATCACAAACTGGTACCAAGGTCTTGTTTAGATAGAGAAGTAATTATAAATGCCAAAATTGGTCGGATTTTGGGTGATTTTACTAGGTTATAGTCTGTTTCAAAATAAGCCATTTTTCAAATTGCGAAAAATGATATTTATTTTTTCATTCAAACCAGTGTTTTGAAGTAAACACTCAAAAGCAGAATTCAAACTATGCCCGTTCTTTTGAGTACATATACATCTTCCAAAAAATCGGCAACAATTTTTACGGCAAGTTAAAACATCTTTGTGAAATACCGTATTTCCTCAAACAACCCTCCAAATTTTTTCGACCTTTTCAAGAAGGGGGTACCTCTCTTTGATCAGCTCCCCTTGGCGTAAAAGAAAAGATTATAATCTGCCATTTGTAATATAAACTCAAAATATAATAAGGTATCTTTTAATGAAGTAAAAGATTTTCCCTAATTCATATGTCCAGAGTATAGGTTACAATTGCGCATTAGCAAATCCCGGTCACCGGTAAGTTTTTGAACCCAACATAAAGCGTAGGAGAAAATACAGAAATGATTTCCATTGGTTAATATATTTGTTGTTTCTAAATATAGCACCAAGCAAGCTTTTGGGTAATACTGGCAAAGAAATTCTGAAGTCACCTATGCGCTCATAATAATGTAAAAATGTGCACTTGAAATAACGTTAAAAAAGCACCCCCCTTTTTTCGACCAAAAAATACGCCCATAAACGCCGCACGAACCCCAATTTTTTATTGGCTAAAAATAAACCTATGCATGTCAACACAAAGGTTCTGTGCCAAAGAAATTAAAATTCGGGTAAGATCTATTTTTAAAAAAATCGAAAACCAGGGTACCCCCCTATGGAAACTGCATTGTAAATCAATACGCTATTGTAACCTAGACGAAAAATGATTTTTTACAATGCACCCTTTGGTTTGAAAC
Source organism: Arcuatula senhousia (assembly GCA_963971305.1). Lineage (NCBI taxonomy): Eukaryota > Metazoa > Mollusca > Bivalvia > Mytilida > Mytilidae > Arcuatula > Arcuatula senhousia. The sequence continues at coordinate 22,682 of CAXARO010001697.1, forward strand.
TTTAATCGTTTTGAAAGTGAAAGTTCTATATAAAAACAAGTATTATGACACTTGATCTAAATTTAGACACAAAAAACCAGACTATAGTCTGTTTCTTTTTCCTACATTAATGAAAATGAAGAGAAAATCGGATGGGCACTAAGAATATTTGATAAATCATTATTGCTTCAATAAATGTCGGAACTGTTTTTTGTTTTATTTTGCATATACAAATACCAAACTTTTAAACACTTTTAAAAATTTAAAATGGGATTTGAAGTAAGAACATGACTGAAATTTCGGTTCGTGAAAATTGTCATTTTTACGAAAAATGGGTGTAACACAAAGAATGCAAGCAAAAATATTATTCATGCTGTAAAGTATCACAAACTGGTACCAAGGTCTTGTTTAGATAGAGAAGTAATTATAAATGCCAAAATTGGTCGGATTTTGGGTGATTTTACTAGGTTATAGTCTGTTTCAAAATAAGCCATTTTTCAAATTGCGAAAAATGATATTTATTTTTTCATTCAAACCAGTGTTTTGAAGTAAACACTCAAAAGCAGAATTCAAACTATGCCCGTTCTTTTGAGTACATATACATCTTCCAAAAAATCGGCAACAATTTTTACGGCAAGTTAAAACATCTTTGTGAAATACCGTATTTCCTCAAACAACCCTCCAAATTTTTTCGACCTTTTCAAGAAGGGGGTACCTCTCTTTGATCAGCTCCCCTTGGCGTAAAAGAAAAGATTATAATCTGCCATTTGTAATATAAACTCAAAATATAATAAGGTATCTTTTAATGAAGTAAAAGATTTTCCCTAATTCATATGTCCAGAGTATAGGTTACAATTGCGCATTAGCAAATCCCGGTCACCGGTAAGTTTTTGAACCCAACATAAAGCGTAGGAGAAAATACAGAAATGATTTCCATTGGTTAATATATTTGTTGTTTCTAAATATAGCACCAAGCAAGCTTTTGGGTAATACTGGCAAAGAAATTCTGAAGTCACCTATGCGCTCATAATAATGTAAAAATGTGCACTTGAAATAACGTTAAAAAAGCACCCCCCTTTTTTCGACCAAAAAATACGCCCATAAACGCCGCACGAACCCCAATTTTTTATTGGCTAAAAATAAACCTATGCATGTCAACACAAAGGTTCTGTGCCAAAGAAATTAAAATTCGGGTAAGATCTATTTTTAAAAAAATCGAAAACCAGGGTACCCCCCTATGGAAACTGCATTGTAAATCAATACGCTATTGTAACCTAGACGAAAAATGATTTTTTACAATGCACCCTTTGGTTTGAAACTTTAATCGTTTTGAAAGTGAAAGTTCTATATAAAAACAAGTATTATGACACTTGATCTAAATTTAGACACAAAAAACCAGACTATAGTCTGTTTCTTTTTCCTACATTAATGAAAATGAAGAGAAAATCGGATGGGCACTAAGAATATTTGATAAATCATTATTGCTTCAATAAATGTCGGAACTGTTTTTTGTTTTATTTTGCATATACAAATACCAAACTTTTAAACACTTTTAAAAATTTAAAATGGGATTTGAAGTAAGAACATGACTGAAATTTCGGTTCGTGAAAATTGTCATTTTTACGAAAAATGGGTGTAACACAAAGAATGCAAGCAAAAATATTATTCATGCTGTAAAGTATCACAAACTGGTACCAAGGTCTTGTTTAGATAGAGAAGTAATTATAAATGCCAAAATTGGTCGGATTTTGGGTGATTTTACTAGGTTATAGTCTGTTTCAAAATAAGCCATTTTTCAAATTGCGAAAAATGATATTTATTTTTTCATTCAAACCAGTGTTTTGAAGTAAACACTCAAAAGCAGAATTCAAACTATGCCCGTTCTTTTGAGTACATATACATCTTCCAAAAAATCGGCAACAATTTTTACGGCAAGTTAAAACATCTTTGTGAAATACCGTATTTCCTCAAACAACCCTCCAAATTTTTTCGACCTTTTCAAGAAGGGGGTACCTCTCTTTGATCAGCTCCCCTTGGCGTAAAAGAAAAGATTATAATCTGCCATTTGTAATATAAACTCAAAATATAATAAGGTATCTTTTAATGAAGTAAAAGATTTTCCCTAATTCATATGTCCAGAGTATAGGTTACAATTGCGCATTAGCAAATCCCGGTCACCGGTAAGTTTTTGAACCCAACATAAAGCGTAGGAGAAAATACAGAAATGATTTCCATTGGTTAATATATTTGTTGTTTCTAAATATAGCACCAAGCAAGCTTTTGGGTAATACTGGCAAAGAAATTCTGAAGTCACCTATGCGCTCATAATAATGTAAAAATGTGCACTTGAAATAACGTTAAAAAAGCACCCCCCTTTTTTCGACCAAAAAATACGCCCATAAACGCCGCACGAACCCCAATTTTTTATTGGCTAAAAATAAACCTATGCATGTCAACACAAAGGTTCTGTGCCAAAGAAATTAAAATTCGGGTAAGATCTATTTTTAAAAAAATCGAAAACCAGGGTACCCCCCTATGGAAACTGCATTGTAAATCAATACGCTATTGTAACCTAGACGAAAAATGATTTTTTACAATGCACCCTTTGGTTTGAAACTTTAATCGTTTTGAAAGTGAAAGTTCTATATAAAAACAAGTATTATGACACTTGATCTAAATTTAGACACAAAAAACCAGACTATAGTCTGTTTCTTTTTCCTACATTAATGAAAATGAAGAGAAAATCGGATGGGCACTAAGAATATTTGATAAATCATTATTGCTTCAATAAATGTCGGAACTGTTTTTTGTTTTATTTTGCATATACAAATACCAAACTTTTAAACACTTTTAAAAATTTAAAATGGGATTTGAAGTAAGAACATGACTGAAATTTCGGTTCGTGAAAATTGTCATTTTTACGAAAAATGGGTGTAACACAAAGAATGCAAGCAAAAATATTATTCATGCTGTAAAGTATCACAAACTGGTACCAAGGTCTTGTTTAGATAGAGAAGTAATTATAAATGCCAAAATTGGTCGGATTTTGGGTGATTTTACTAGGTTATAGTCTGTTTCAAAATAAGCCATTTTTCAAATTGCGAAAAATGATATTTATTTTTTCATTCAAACCAGTGTTTTGAAGTAAACACTCAAAAGCAGAATTCAAACTATGCCCGTTCTTTTGAGTACATATACATCTTCCAAAAAATCGGCAACAATTTTTACGGCAAGTTAAAACATCTTTGTGAAATACCGTATTTCCTCAAACAACCCTCCAAATTTTTTCGACCTTTTCAAGAAGGGGGTACCTCTCTTTGATCAGCTCCCCTTGGCGTAAAAGAAAAGATTATAATCTGCCATTTGTAATATAAACTCAAAATATAATAAGGTATCTTTTAATGAAGTAAAAGATTTTCCCTAATTCATATGTCCAGAGTATAGGTTACAATTGCGCATTAGCAAATCCCGGTCACCGGTAAGTTTTTGAACCCAACATAAAGCGTAGGAGAAAATACAGAAATGATTTCCATTGGTTAATATATTTGTTGTTTCTAAATATAGCACCAAGCAAGCTTTTGGGTAATACTGGCAAAGAAATTCTGAAGTCACCTATGCGCTCATAATAATGTAAAAATGTGCACTTGAAATAACGTTAAAAAAGCACCCCCCTTTTTTCGACCAAAAAATACGCCCATAAACGCCGCACGAACCCCAATTTTTTATTGGCTAAAAATAAACCTATGCATGTCAACACAAAGGTTCTGTGCCAAAGAAATTAAAATTCGGGTAAGATCTATTTTTAAAAAAATCGAAAACCAGGGTACCCCCCTATGGAAACTGCATTGTAAATCAATACGCTATTGTAACCTAGACGAAAAATGATTTTTTACAATGCACCCTTTGGTTTGAAACTTTAATCGTTTTGAAAGTGAAAGTTCTATATAAAAACAAGTATTATGACACTTGATCTAAATTTAGACACAAAAAACCAGACTATAGTCTGTTTCTTTTTCCTACATTAATGAAAATGAAGAGAAAATCGGATGGGCACTAAGAATATTTGATAAATCATTATTGCTTCAATAAATGTCGGAACTGTTTTTTGTTTTATTTTGCATATACAAATACCAAACTTTTAAACACTTTTAAAAATTTAAAATGGGATTTGAAGTAAGAACATGACTGAAATTTCGGTTCGTGAAAATTGTCATTTTTACGAAAAATGGGTGTAACACAAAGAATGCAAGCAAAAATATTATTCATGCTGTAAAGTATCACAAACTGGTACCAAGGTCTTGTTTAGATAGAGAAGTAATTATAAATGCCAAAATTGGTCGGATTTTGGGTGATTTTACTAGGTTATAGTCTGTTTCAAAATAAGCCATTTTTCAAATTGCGAAAAATGATATTTATTTTTTCATTCAAACCAGTGTTTTGAAGTAAACACTCAAAAGCAGAATTCAAACTATGCCCGTTCTTTTGAGTACATATACATCTTCCAAAAAATCGGCAACAATTTTTACGGCAAGTTAAAACATCTTTGTGAAATACCGTATTTCCTCAAACAACCCTCCAAATTTTTTCGACCTTTTCAAGAAGGGGGTACCTCTCTTTGATCAGCTCCCCTTGGCGTAAAAGAAAAGATTATAATCTGCCATTTGTAATATAAACTCAAAATATAATAAGGTATCTTTTAATGAAGTAAAAGATTTTCCCTAATTCATATGTCCAGAGTATAGGTTACAATTGCGCATTAGCAAATCCCGGTCACCGGTAAGTTTTTGAACCCAACATAAAGCGTAGGAGAAAATACAGAAATGATTTCCATTGGTTAATATATTTGTTGTTTCTAAATATAGCACCAAGCAAGCTTTTGGGTAATACTGGCAAAGAAATTCTGAAGTCACCTATGCGCTCATAATAATGTAAAAATGTGCACTTGAAATAACGTTAAAAAAGCACCCCCCTTTTTTCGACCAAAAAATACGCCCATAAACGCCGCACGAACCCCAATTTTTTATTGGCTAAAAATAAACCTATGCATGTCAACACAAAGGTTCTGTGCCAAAGAAATTAAAATTCGGGTAAGATCTATTTTTAAAAAAATCGAAAACCAGGGTACCCCCCTATGGAAACTGCATTGTAAATCAATACGCTATTGTAACCTAGACGAAAAATGATTTTTTACAATGCACCCTTTGGTTTGAAACTTTAATCGTTTTGAAAGTGAAAGTTCTATATAAAAACAAGTATTATGACACTTGATCTAAATTTAGACACAAAAAAACAGACTATAGTCTGTTTCTTTTTCCTACATTAATGAAAATGAAGAGAAAATCGGATGGGCACTAAGAATATTTGATAAATCATTATTGCTTCAATAAATGTCGGAACTGTTTTTTGTTTTATTTTGCATATACAAATACCAAACTTTTAAACACTTTTAAAAATTTAAAATGGGATTTGAAGTAAGAACATGACTGAAATTTCGGTTCGTGAAAATTGTCATTTTTACGAAAAATGGGTGTAACACAAAGAATGCAAGCAAAAATATTATTCATGCTGTAAAGTATCACAAACTGGTACCAAGGTCTTGTTTAGATAGAGAAGTAATTATAAATGCCAAAATTGGTCGGATTTTGGGTGATTTTACTAGGTTATAGTCTGTTTCAAAATAAGCCATTTTTCAAATTGCGAAAAATGATATTTATTTTTTCATTCAAACCAGTGTTTTGAAGTAAACACTCAAAAGCAGAATTCAAACTATGCCCGTTCTTTTGAGTACATATACATCTTCCAAAAAATCGGCAACAATTTTTACGGCAAGTTAAAACATCTTTGTGAAATACCGTATTTCCTCAAACAACCCTCCAAATTTTTTCGACCTTTTCAAGAAGGGGGTACCTCTCTTTGATCAGCTCCCCTTGGCGTAAAAGAAAAGATTATAATCTGCCATTTGTAATATAAACTCAAAATATAATAAGGTATCTTTTAATGAAGTAAAAGATTTTCCCTAATTCATATGTCCAGAGTATAGGTTACAATTGCGCATTAGCAAATCCCGGTCACCGGTAAGTTTTTGAACCCAACATAAAGCGTAGGAGAAAATACAGAAATGATTTCCATTGGTTAATATATTTGTTGTTTCTAAATATAGCACCAAGCAAGCTTTTGGGTAATACTGGCAAAGAAATTCTGAAGTCACCTATGCGCTCATAATAATGTAAAAATGTGCACTTGAAATAACGTTAAAAAAGCACCCCCCTTTTTTCGACCAAAAAATACGCCCATAAACGCCGCACGAACCCCAATTTTTTATTGGCTAAAAATAAACCTATGCATGTCAACACAAAGGTTCTGTGCCAAAGAAATTAAAATTCGGGTAAGATCTATTTTTAAAAAAATCGAAAACCAGGGTACCCCCCTATGGAAACTGCATTGTAAATCAATACGCTATTGTAACCTAGACGAAAAATGATTTTTTACAATGCACCCTTTGGTTTGAAACTTTAATCGTTTTGAAAGTGAAAGTTCTATATAAAAACAAGTATTATGACACTTGATCTAAATTTAGACACAAAAAACCAGACTATAGTCTGTTTCTTTTTCCTACATTAATGAAAATGAAGAGAAAATCGGATGGGCACTAAGAATATTTGATAAATCATTATTGCTTCAATAAATGTCGGAACTGTTTTTTGTTTTATTTTGCATATACAAATACCAAACTTTTAAACACTTTTAAAAATTTAAAATGGGATTTGAAGTAAGAACATGACTGAAATTTCGGTTCGTGAAAATTGTCATTTTTACGAAAAATGGGTGTAACACAAAGAATGCAAGCAAAAATATTATTCATGCTGTAAAGTATCACAAACTGGTACCAAGGTCTTGTTTAGATAGAGAAGTAATTATAAATGCCAAAATTGGTCGGATTTTGGGTGATTTTACTAGGTTATAGTCTGTTTCAAAATAAGCCATTTTTCAAATTGCGAAAAATGATATTTATTTTTTCATTCAAACCAGTGTTTTGAAGTAAACACTCAAAAGCAGAATTCAAACTATGCCCGTTCTTTTGAGTACATATACATCTTCCAAAAAATCGGCAACAATTTTTACGGCAAGTTAAAACATCTTTGTGAAATACCGTATTTCCTCAAACAACCCTCCAAATTTTTTCGACCTTTTCAAGAAGGGGGTACCTCTCTTTGATCAGCTCCCCTTGGCGTAAAAGAAAAGATTATAATCTGCCATTTGTAATATAAACTCAAAATATAATAAGGTATCTTTTAATGAAGTAAAAGATTTTCCCTAATTCATATGTCCAGAGTATAGGTTACAATTGCGCATTAGCAAATCCCGGTCACCGGTAAGTTTTTGAACCCAACATAAAGCGTAGGAGAAAATACAGAAATGATTTCCATTGGTTAATATATTTGTTGTTTCTAAATATAGCACCAAGCAAGCTTTTGGGTAATACTGGCAAAGAAATTCTGAAGTCACCTATGCGCTCATAATAATGTAAAAATGTGCACTTGAAATAACGTTAAAAAAGCACCCCCCTTTTTTCGACCAAAAAATACGCCCATAAACGCCGCACGAACCCCAATTTTTTATTGGCTAAAAATAAACCTATGCATGTCAACACAAAGGTTCTGTGCCAAAGAAATTAAAATTCGGGTAAGATCTATTTTTAAAAAAATCGAAAACCAGGGTACCCCCCTATGGAAACTGCATTGTAAATCAATACGCTATTGTAACCTAGACGAAAAATGATTTTTTACAATGCACCCTTTGGTTTGAAACTTTAATCGTTTTGAAAGTGAAAGTTCTATATAAAAACAAGTATTATGACACTTGATCTAAATTTAGACACAAAAAACCAGACTATAGTCTGTTTCTTTTTCCTACATTAATGAAAATGAAGAGAAAATCGGATGGGCACTAAGAATATTTGATAAATCATTATTGCTTCAATAAATGTCGGAACTGTTTTTTGTTTTATTTTGCATATACAAATACCAAACTTTTAAACACTTTTAAAAATTTAAAATGGGATTTGAAGTAAGAACATGACTGAAATTTCGGTTCGTGAAAATTGTCATTTTTACGAAAAATGGGTGTAACACAAAGAATGCAAGCAAAAATATTATTCATGCTGTAAAGTATCACAAACTGGTACCAAGGTCTTGTTTAGATAGAGAAGTAATTATAAATGCCAAAATTGGTCGGATTTTGGGTGATTTTACTAGGTTATAGTCTGTTTCAAAATAAGCCATTTTTCAAATTGCGAAAAATGATATTTATTTTTTCATTCAAACCAGTGTTTTGAAGTAAACACTCAAAAGCAGAATTCAAACTATGCCCGTTCTTTTGAGTACATATACATCTTCCAAAAAATCGGCAACAATTTTTACGGCAAGTTAAAACATCTTTGTGAAATACCGTATTTCCTCAAACAACCCTCCAAATTTTTTCGACCTTTTCAAGAAGGGGGTACCTCTCTTTGATCAGCTCCCCTTGGCGTAAAAGAAAAGATTATAATCTGCCATTTGTAATATAAACTCAAAATATAATAAGGTATCTTTTAATGAAGTAAAAGATTTTCCCTAATTCATATGTCCAGAGTATAGGTTACAATTGCGCATTAGCAAATCCCGGTCACCGGTAAGTTTTTGAACCCAACATAAAGCGTAGGAGAAAATACAGAAATGATTTCCATTGGTTAATATATTTGTTGTTTCTAAATATAGCACCAAGCAAGCTTTTGGGTAATACTGGCAAAGAAATTCTGAAGTCACCTATGCGCTCATAATAATGTAAAAATGTGCACTTGAAATAACGTTAAAAAAGCACCCCCCTTTTTTCGACCAAAAATACGCCCATAAACGCCGCACGAACCCCAATTTTTTATTGGCTAAAAATAAACCTATGCATGTCAACACAAAGGTTCTGTGCCAAAGAAATTAAAATTCGGGTAAGATCTATTTTTAAAAAAATCGAAAACCAGGGTACCCCCCTATGGAAACTGCATTGTAAATCAATACGCTATTGTAACCTAGACGAAAAATGATTTTTTACAATGCACCCTTTGGTTTGAAACTTTAATCGTTTTGAAAGTGAAAGTTCTATATAAAAACAAGTATTATGACACTTGATCTAAATTTAGACACAAAAAACCAGACTATAGTCTGTTTCTTTTTCCTACATTAATGAAAATGAAGAGAAAATCGGATGGGCACTAAGAATATTTGATAAATCATTATTGCTTCAATAAATGTCGGAACTGTTTTTTGTTTTATTTTGCATATACAAATACCAAACTTTTAAACACTTTTAAAAATTTAAAATGGGATTTGAAGTAAGAACATGACTGAAATTTCGGTTCGTGAAAATTGTCATTTTTACGAAAAATGGGTGTAACACAAAGAATGCAAGCAAAAATATTATTCATGCTGTAAAGTATCACAAACTGGTACCAAGGTCTTGTTTAGATAGAGAAGTAATTATAAATGCCAAAATTGGTCGGATTTTGGGTGATTTTACTAGGTTATAGTCTGTTTCAAAATAAGCCATTTTTCAAATTGCGAAAAATGATATTTATTTTTTCATTCAAACCAGTGTTTTGAAGTAAACACTCAAAAGCAGAATTCAAACTATGCCC
>CAXARO010001698.1:0-26374 GCA_963971305.1 Arcuatula senhousia
TTCACTGCCTAAAGCAACAAGTTGAGAAACTTTTACACATAATATGTTCATGTAATATGTTCATGTATGTTTACTTCAAAATTATTCAAATCAAGTTCAAGTTATTACAAGAACTTATATATAATTCTTAATTAAGACTTATTCATGTAAATTTATTGACATTTACTTTTTTGTCCCCCGCCGCAACGCGTCGGAGGACTTAGTAATGTCTCCGCCCGTCCGTCCGTCCGTCCGTCACGTTTTTTGTGGGTGCAACTACTCGGACACTACTAACCGATGTTGCTGAAACTTTACACACTGATAGGGTACAATTTGTAGATGATCATCCCATATTTGAAATTTTCAAAATGGCCGCCGTTTCCATGGAAACAGGGAAGAAAGGTCAAAATATAGGACATTCAATATCTCGGTTACCTAGGTGCACAGGGTTCTGAAATTTTGTAGGCCGATAGAGCAAAAGGTACTCTATAATAATACGAAAAAAATTTTGAAGCGATGTTTACGGTTTTCGAGTTATTTACAAATTTGTGATTTTTCAGTCCGAAAAATGGGACTTTGTCAAACGTTTTTGTGGGTGCAACTCCTCGGACACTACTGAACCGATGTTGCTGAAACTTTACACACTGATAGGGTACTGTTAGTAGATGATCATCCCATATTTGAAATTTTCAAAATGACTGCCGTTTCCATGGAAACAGGGAAGAAAGGTCAAAATATAGGACATTCAATATCTCGGTCACCTAGGTGCACAGGGTTCTGAAATTTTGTAGGCTGATAGAGCAAAAGGTACCGGTACTCTATAATAATACGAAAAAAAATTTGAAGCGATATTTACGGTTTTCGAGTTATTTACGAATTTGTGATTTCCCGGTCCAAAAAATGGGACTTTGTCATATCAAACATTTTTGTGGGTGCAACTCCTCGGATAGTACTGAACAGATGTTGCTGAAACTTTACACACTGATAGGGTACTGTTAATAGGTGATCATCCCATATTTTGACAACCTATTTCTATTGTTTCTCAGAGAATATATTGCTTGAATTGACATACCACACAACTTTTATGCGGCGGCGGGGGACACATGGCTACGCGTAGCAATCTTGTTAACATTTGTAAGCATTCTTGTTACAAAATATACATTTTTGTTAGAAAAAAAACTTCTAAATACAAAATATTGTACATAACCGGATATATTTTAATTATAAAATGCTACTATTTTAACTGAGACATTGTACACTGTTATTTATGTATTTTATGTACAGAAGTTGTACATATATTTGTGATATGTTGTTGAATTTGTAAGCAATAGTTAATATGACTCATGTTGCTTTATTATTTTGTACTATTAATGATAATAAAACAGACTTAGTGTTTACCTTATTATTATGATTTACATGTTCTGCAAATTTTTCAGTTTGTCTCAATTCTCCGTCCTTTTCAAGACCTAAAATAAATGAAATATTAATTAAATATTCACTGAAACCGCCATGACTGTATATAAAAATCAATTGTTTGTTATCTTTCAGGAACGTGCATATTATTGTAAATTGGTGAAAGCTTTATCAAACTCGATGCTTCATCTTAAAACGTACAGAAGTAAAAAAAAATCCTACCTGTTTAAACTCAAAATTGCAAGAGAGTGTCATGCAATCAATTAAAAACATCTGGAATTTGTTGAATCTGCTCTGCGTTTGTTTGTCTTTTCATATCGATTCCAAAACGCAGTCACAACCATTGAAAGTTTCACAGTAAAGCAGACTAGTAGTATCAACTGGGCACTCGACATTCGATTGTATGTACCGCTTCGTACTTAAAAGGCTCTTTCAAAGTGAAGATCAAGTGTGTTACCAATTTTGTCTAAAAGTGATTGCCTTCCCAAAGAAAATAGGTCCGGTTTATCCTACCTCCACACACTTTCATGAACACCATCAAGATTCTTAAATATATTATCAAAATTTGCTACATTTGGTCATGAAAATATGAAATGTGCAATGGATTGGGTGATGTATGAGTGCTTTTCAAAATTATTTATTTAGAGAGCAAGGGTCAAATAGAGGTACATGTATTAATTAAAAAGTAGAACGAAAAGCCTGGTGCAATGATAAGTGTACGGACCGTTACGGACGGGAACTAGAACTGTGATGAGTTTGCTTAGTTGTAGACTCCGTAAGGGTGAGCAATTCCTGTTGTTGCAACACATCCGTCGTGTTGCCAACGATTAATTAAGGTCAATCCATATGAAAATTCACTTCTCTAATTGTCTGGGAAATTCCGTATTTTTAATGAGACACAGACCTTCGTTGGTTAGATAATCCGTTAGATTAGTTGTTTCTTCCAAGTAGCATGGTGAACATGGGAAGGGTGATAAAATGAGCATGAAAAAAATTGTCAAAGTAAAAAATTGCCGGATTTCGTTAAACAGGAAGTAGGTGAGCGACAGGCCAGAAATCGTATCCAACGTTATGGGACCCCACCCTGATGTTGTATACCAAATATATATACTGGTGGACCAGAGGTCCCCGAGGGTAGTCACAAGCCTGGACTTGTCTGACACGATTTACCATAAAATTTCCAATATTTTTGTCACTGAAATTTCCGTTTTTTAAATTCAAAATAGTTTAAAACACCAGGTTTCTTTCCTTGTAATGCACATGGTCGATATCCTCGGTGCTGGATTTGGCTTCCTTGTTCGAACGTTTTGGTTTTGAGTACTTTTCGTTTTCAATAGTTTTGGAATTAACCTTCCAATGTTTTGATTTTAATGCTACTGATGAGAGGTTACTCCTTGAAATATCAATATAAAGCATATCCAAATTAACCGTTCATACCCGCGTTTTGGTATTTTTAATCAAGTGCCTATGATAAGTAGTTGCTGAGAAAACTATTACGAAAATTTCTTCCCCGCCCGTCCGCCTTACATTCGCCATTTCATTACCCTACTTAAAAAAATGTTATTTTAAAATTTCCTGCTTTCATTTTGGCATGCTAGATTTAAGTATTATCAATGTTAAATTACACAATAAAATATATGATAATCGGGATGACTTTTCATTTTCTGTTGTTAATTTTCCTTTTCTAAAGGGAGATGTACCACTTGCTCCGTCTTACGGAGTATATATTTCACTGTTGGTAAGATATGCCCGAATCTGCAGTGGTGTGTCTGATTTTAATGATAAAAACCGGCGTATTACAAAAAAATTATTAAAACAAGAATATCGTTACCACAAATTAGTGAAGTCGTTTACTAAGTTTTATCATAAATATCTATACCTTATTGAAAAATCTAACTGTACACGTCGAAATTTGATTGTATTGGAATTATCCCATCCCGATTTCTATGGTGATGTTGTTTATAAAGCTAATAAATTTCAAAACAATCCTTTGGGAATGAAAAAGTGGCTTAAAGCTTTATTGAATAAAGGTTATGAAATTGGAATTTTAGTAAAATCTTTGAATTTATTCTTTTTTGGTAAAAAATGTTGATAATTGGATACTTACTTTAAAATATTATACTTATGTCATATTTGAGCATTACAGCAGTCAAGTGTGTCGGTTTTGTGTGACGGATGATACATCACCAAATCATTAATTGTTTGACGTGTTGTGTCGGATTTAAAATCGACATACTTGATTTTTTTACATCAGTCGATAGATACTTCTTAGCTAGCTGTCAGTAACTTCGGGTGTTCTCAAGAGAGTATCTTGTTGTCCTTTTGTCTCAGGTTCTCTCTTGTTGAATTGAACTTCTATCGATTTGATTTTTACTGTGTATTAGTTTGTGCTTTGTTATTGAATATCATTATGCGGAAGATTGGCACCAAAAACTAGTTTAACCCCGCCACATTTAAACGTGCCTGTCCTAAACCAGGAATCTTTATTAAGGTAGTACTCCACAATTAATTTATTTAGCTCATTTTTGCATGTGCTCGATGTTGACTATTTTGTCCCGGGTTCTTGTAATCGCTTAAACTGCTATTTGCACTTTAAACTAGGTGGTGTTCCAAACTCCGGGCATGTTTAGTCGTGTTTAGTGCCGTATTTGGTTTCTTTGTTGTACTCGTTGCCCCTAGCAACTCTTAACATTTGTCAAAAAATTGGGGACAAAAATACGCAAAAATCGGGGTTTTGTCCTTTTTTTGAACGTTGCCAGTAGTCGAGCTTTCGGTTCAGGTGAAACGTAACATGTATGAAATGAAAGCCCGAAAACAGTCCTTTCTTTTAAGACCAAATAAACCTATCCGACTTCGGCTCTTTTTTCCGCTAAAATTGTTCAAACTTAAAAATCTAAAAATAGCACATTTAAATTTAAGCCCATCCGCTGGTCACCATGCACAGCCGGAAGCGACGCTTTATGATCATTGGTATTGATTTTTTCGAAATTATTCTTTAAAACAATAACCGTTAATCGTAATTTTTATATAACGGGTCCCGATTTTTTATTTGTCTTGTTTTAAGACCAAAACGAATCAATATTTTCATTTAACAAAAAAGTTCACAGGGGCCACATACGAAAACAATACTGTGAAAAAATCCTAATTGTGGAGTACTACCTAAAGCTTATGTTAGTATTTCGTCGAATTTATGTTAATTGCCTTTTTTTGTAAAGAAGAGGGTCTAGGATTGGGCTTGAATCACATGTATTTTATTTTAATCCAGGGCCAATTGAAAAACAGCGAGCAGCGACCATTGGTCACATTGAAGGCTGCTGGCTGGTTTCCATTGTCGATTATATTGTAGGCTGTGTCATGAACACTTATTCCACGTTTCATTATCTTCTATGTCTGATGCTTAGAAATGAAGTCACATCAACCTGTTTTCTCTGCAGTATCGGGTGATAAAAAAATTCTAAAATGTTTACATCATCTTATTTTCTTACTTTGCACTAATAATCTTATTTTAGAGAGCATTCAAATGTGTGCTCTTTCTTTTGGCCGTCAGTTTACTATAAATATGGTATCGATTGAATCTCATCAGTTGAAAATCGGTTTTTTTGTTTCGATTTCGAAAGTAAGTCGATGGCACACTCGGTTTTTTTCGCAAACCATTGGGTTTTCTTTTTGATTGCGCTTGAAGACATGCATCAAAATCTATAACTAAGTTTAGAAAATGATAGATAGTAAGGTTCAAGCGTTTTTGGCATACCAGAAGTCTTCATATTCCAGTTAAGCCAAGGTACGTATCCTAACTCTTATATGTAGTAGACTTTGTGTGCGATATGCTTTGATACTTTTATTCTTAAGACCATAATAAAGTGCAGTAAGAGTTATAATACAAGTTTCATTTTTTTTTTCACATAATATTATGTGGCATGGAAATGCTCCCTGTTTGCAGGTGATTTTGAAGTGAACACATTTCAGGAACTATTTTGCATGAATAGAAAAATGGCAAACAGTAATTTGACAATAATTATACAAACCACATGCTGACAGCACAGTTTAAATTGGTCTCGCGGCAAGGGTCTGGGAAGCCATAGATCAGCTTATCCTGCTAATTTCCTTATTTTTTCATCAGATACTAATATTCCTCAATATTCTTATAAAGTTTCTGTTTCTTATACGTCGTAGTAACCAAGTTTGGCTTTTATACAACAGGATGGTGGGTGCCACGGTTTTATTTGCGATGATTTCGTAGGGCGGTCTTGAAGCCCTCTACGGAATCTGCATGCAATATCTGGCAGGTGGTTCCAGTGTATTGTTGTTTCAACTAGGAATGAGTGTTGGTATGGAGGCGTTTTGCTTGTCGGTATAACTATGGTTATGGTGTTTCTGCAAACTCTCTTCTGAATAATGTTTTTTGTTTCGTGATCACTGTATTGTTTTGGTTTTATTGTTCTCCTTTGTTTTTGGAAGATAATGAATTCCTGCCGGCACAACCCCCCCCCCCCCCAAACCACCTTGTATCAGTCGAAGGCTTTGACGTCATTCTTCTTCAAATTTCGCTACGCCTGACGCGCGTTTCGTCTATTCAAGACTCATCAGAGGCGCTCTACCAAAAATATTGAAAGTGCCAAACACCATATGATTATGAAGAGCATAGAACAGTAAAACCAAAAATACCAAACTGGGGAACCAAATTATTACTAAGATAAGCAACCTATGTCTGGGTAGGAAGAACTTTACATTGAAAGTGTTGAAAGACATAGATGTAACTGTATAATTCACAAAAAAAAATAATACTTAACAAGCAAACAAAACTTGTACAAAAATCATGAAGTAATACATGCTGACAAAATGAAATGGGAGCATTTAAGCAAAAAACAAAACTCATGAAACGAGAATCGTCTTTGTGTAATACTATGATAGAATCAACTCTCTTTGCTTGTAAATGCAAAGGCAGAACATCCATCAAAGCTTTTCATGGTCAGTCAACAAAAAACTCTCATGTTCATCTATAGATAGGTACGGTTTTAAAAGAGTCATTCCAATTTTGAAAATAAAGAAATCTAATATTGTCTTTTTATATTTTTTCTTAAAATATGTTATTTCAATTATATTTTTCATTTTTAAAACCTTTCAGGTTTAAACAACAAAGTGAACCCAACAACTTGGGAGTATCTTAACAATGATCCATATCAGTTTGCTAACTGGGGCAAGAGACAACCAAATACTAGTGGTAGAAACTTAAATAAACGTTGTGTACAAGTAGGCAAAAACCATACTTGGCGAAATAAACGCTGTGATACCACTACTAAAAGATTTATATGTGAAGGAATTCCAAATACCAAATCTACTAAAACAAAGAGGTCTCGGTCAAGGAGGAGACATCGATACAACAGGTTCTTTTAGATAAAAACTTGAGGCTTAAACGTGAGAGGTTGAGCACAAAGTGGAGCAGATTTTAAAATCCAGCACTTGGTTTTCATTTGAAGTATTGTTACAACAATGAACAAGCCAAGTTAAATTTAGATGGATTTCTATGAGAATCGAAACAAAAACTTATTTGTTAGAGATGTGTCATGTACAAAATAAAATGAACTACATTTATGTTCAATAGACAAGTGAAACTGAAGTCTGACCAAATTTAAGAAACTGTATCCAATTTAAAATGTATAGTGCTTAATGTGCAGACTTAAGGTGTATGTTTTAAGTGTAAATAATTGCAAATATTTTGCAAGCATAACATATTTCATATTACAGAAATAGATTATAGATATAATTTAAAACTTGACATAATATATTTTTAAAACTTTGCATATTTATGATTTTAACAAATGCCGTGAAATATTATGGAATAAAGGGTACTAGAAATCATATAGAATTAAGCAATTGTATTTCCAAATATTTTCATAGAATGAACCTATTCATGACAATTATATCCGAATGTTAATGTATTAGTATATTATATAACTTAAGTAGTAATCCCTTGAAAAATGGTACAAAAGTTTTAAGAATAAACATTGTACATTTTTCTAAGTAATTTTTCATGTCAAACAGGGTCTTGTGATAATTTATAATGAAAATTTATAAAACATGATTTAGCCAAAACTAGCTCTTTTTGTACTTTCTCATATTCTCATTTTGTTTATTTTCATTTTATATGGAATACTCTCATCAGCCAGTTACTTTTAGATAACTTTAAAATCTTTCACTGCCTAAAGCAACAAGTTGAGAAACTTTTACACATAATATGTTCATGTAATATGTTCATGTATGTTTACTTCAAAATTTATTCAAATCAAGTTCAAGTTATTACAAGAACTTATATATAATTCTTAAATTAAGACTTATTCATGTAAATTTATTGACATTTACTTTTTTGTCCCCCGCCGCAACGCGTCGGAGGGACTTAGTAATGGTCTCCGCCCGTCCGTCCGTCCGTCCGTCACGTTTTTTGTGGGTGCAACTCCTCGGACACTACTAAACCGATGTTGCTGAAACTTTACACACTGATAGGGTACAATTTGTAGATGATCATCCCATATTTGAAATTTTCAAAATGGCCGCCGTTTCCATGGAAACAGGGAAGAAAGGTCAAAATATAGGACATTCAATATCTCGGTTACCTAGGTGCACAGGGTTCTGAAATTTTGTAGGCCGATAGAGCAAAAGGTACTCTATAATAATACGAAAAAAATTTTGAAGCGATGTTTACGGTTTTCGAGTTATTTACAAATTTGTGATTTTTCAGTCCGAAAAATGGGACTTTGTCAAACGTTTTTGTGGGTGCAACTCCTCGGACACTACTGAACCGATGTTGCTGAAACTTTACACACTGATAGGGTACTGTTAGTAGATGATCATCCCATATTTGAAATTTTCAAAATGACTGCCGTTTCCATGGAAACAGGGAAGAAAGGTCAAAATATAGGACATTCAATATCTCGGTCACCTAGGTGCACAGGGTTCTGAAATTTTGTAGGCTGATAGAGCAAAAGGTACCGGTACTCTATAATAATACGAAAAAAAATTTGAAGCGATATTTACGGTTTTCGAGTTATTTACGAATTTGTGATTTCCCGGTCCAAAAAATGGGACTTTGTCATATCAAACATTTTTGTGGGTGCAACTCCTCGGATAGTACTGAACAGATGTTGCTGAAACTTTACACACTGATAGGGTACTGTTAATAGGTGATCATCCCATATTTTGACAACCTATTTCTATTGTTTCTCAGAGAATATATTGCTTGAATTGACATACCACACAACTTTTATGCGGCGGCGGGGGACACATGGCTACGCGTAGCAATCTTGTTAACATTTGTAAGCATTCTTGTTACAAAATATACATTTTTGTTAGAAAAAAAACTTCTAAATACAAAATATTGTACATAACCGGATATATTTTAATTATAAAATGCTACTATTTTAACTGAGACATTGTACACTGTTATTTATGTATTTTATGTACAGAAGTTGTACATATATTTGTGATATGTTGTTGAATTTGTAAGCAATAGTTAATATGACTCATGTTGCTTTATTATTTTGTACTATTAATGATAATAAAACAGACTTAGTGTTTACCTTATTATTATGATTTACATGTTCTGCAAATTTTTCAGTTTGTCTCAATTCTCCGTCCTTTTCAAGACCTAAAATAAATGAAATATTAATTAAATATTCACTGAAACCGCCATGACTGTATATAAAAATCAATTGTTTGTTATCTTTCAGGAACGTGCATATTATTGTAAATTGGTGAAAGCTTTATCAAACTCGATGCTTCATCTTAAAACGTACAGAAGTAAAAAAAAATCCTACCTGTTTAAACTCAAAATTGCAAGAGAGTGTCATGCAATCAATTAAAAACATCTGGAATTTGTTGAATCTGCTCTGCGTTTGTTTGTCTTTTCATATCGATTCCAAAACGCAGTCACAACCATTGAAAGTTTCACAGTAAAGCAGACTAGTAGTATCAACTGGGCACTCGACATTCGATTGTATGTACCGCTTCGTACTTAAAAGGCTCTTTCAAAGTGAAGATCAAGTGTGTTACCAATTTTGTCTAAAAGTGATTGCCTTCCCAAAGAAAATAGGTCCGGTTTATCCTACCTCCACACACTTTCATGAACACCATCAAGATTCTTAAATATATTATCAAAATTTGCTACATTTGGTCATGAAAATATGAAATGTGCAATGGATTGGGTGATGTATGAGTACTTTTCAAAATTATTTATTTAGAGAGCAAGGGTCAAATAGAGGTACATGTATTAATTAAAAAGTAGAACGAAAAGCCTGGTGCAATGATAAGTGTACGGACCGTTACGGACGGGAACTAGAACTGTGATGAGTTTGCTTAGTTGTAGACTCCGTAAGGGTGAGCAATTCCTGTTGTTGCAACACATCCGTCGTGTTGCCAACGATTAATTAAGGTCAATCCATATGAAAATTCACTTCTCTAATTGTCTGGGAAATTCCGTATTTTTAATGAGACACAGACCTTCGTTGGTTAGATAATCCGTTAGATTAGTTGTTTCTTCCAAGTAGCATGGTGAACATGGGAAGGGTGATAAAATGAGCATGAAAAAAATTGTCAAAGTAAAAAATTGCCGGATTTCGTTAAACAGGAAGTAGGTGAGCGACAGGCCAGAAATCGTATCCAACGTTATGGGACCCCACCCTGATGTTGTATACCAAATATATATACTGGTGGACCAGAGGTCCCCGAGGGTAGTCACAAGCCTGGACTTGTCTGACACGATTTACCATAAAATTTCCAATATTTTTGTCACTGAAATTTCCGTTTTTTAAATTCAAAATAGTTTAAAACACCAGGTTTCTTTCCTTGTAATGCACATGGTCGATATCCTCGGTGCTGGATTTGGCTTCCTTGTTCGAACGTTTTGGTTTTGAGTACTTTTCGTTTTCAATAGTTTTGGAATTAACCTTCCAATGTTTTGATTTTAATGCTACTGATGAGAGGTTACTCCTTGAAATATCAATATAAAGCATATCCAAATTAACCGTTCATACCCGCGTTTTGGTATTTTTAATCAAGTGCCTATGATAAGTAGTTGCTGAGAAAACTATTACGAAAATTTCTTCCCCGCCCGTCCGCCTTACATTCGCCATTTCATTACCCTACTTAAAAAAATGTTATTTTAAAATTTCCTGCTTTCATTTTGGCATGCTAGATTTAAGTATTATCAATGTTAAATTACACAATAAAATATATGATAATCGGGATGACTTTTCATTTTCTGTTGTTAATTTTCCTTTTCTAAAGGGAGATGTACCACTTGCTCCGTCTTACGGAGTATATATTTCACTGTTGGTAAGATATGCCCGAATCTGCAGTGGTGTGTCTGATTTTAATGATAAAAACCGGCGTATTACAAAAAAATTATTAAAACAAGAATATCGTTACCACAAATTAGTGAAGTCGTTTACTAAGTTTTATCATAAATATCTATACCTTATTGAAAAATCTAACTGTACACGTCGAAATTTGATTGTATTGGAATTATCCCATCCCGATTTCTATGGTGATGTTGTTTATAAAGCTAATAAATTTCAAAACAATCCTTTGGGAATGAAAAAGTGGCTTAAAGCTTTATTGAATAAAGGTTATGAAATTGGAATTTTAGTAAAATCTTTGAATTTATTCTTTTTTGGTAAAAAATGTTGATAATTGGATACTTACTTTAAAATATTATACTTATGTCATATTTGAGCATTACAGCAGTCAAGTGTGTCGGTTTTGTGTGACGGATGATACATCACCAAATCATTAATTGTTTGACGTGTTGTGTCGGATTTAAAATCGACATACTTGATTTTTTTACATCAGTCGATAGATACTTCTTAGCTAGCTGTCAGTAACTTCGGGTGTTCTCAAGAGAGTATCTTGTTGTCCTTTTGTCTCAGGTTCTCTCTTGTTGAATTGAACTTCTATCGATTTGATTTTTACTGTGTATTAGTTTGTGCTTTGTTATTGAATATCATTATGCGGAAGATTGGCACCAAAAACTAGTTTAACCCCGCCACATTTAAACGTGCCTGTCCTAAACCAGGAATCTTTATTAAGGTAGTACTCCACAATTAATTTATTTAGCTCATTTTTGCATGTGCTCGATGTTGACTATTTTGTCCCGGGTTCTTGTAATCGCTTAAACTGCTATTTGCACTTTAAACTAGGTGGTGTTCCAAACTCCGGGCATGTTTAGTCGTGTTTAGTGCCGTATTTGGTTTCTTTGTTGTACTCGTTGCCCCTAGCAACTCTTAACATTTGTCAAAAAATTGGGGACAAAAATACGCAAAAATCGGGGTTTTGTCCTTTTTTTGAACGTTGCCAGTAGTCGAGCTTTCGGTTCAGGTGAAACGTAACATGTATGAAATGAAAGCCCGAAAACAGTCCTTTCTTTTAAGACCAAATAAACCTATCCGACTTCGGCTCTTTTTTCCGCTAAAATTGTTCAAACTTAAAAATCTAAAAATAGCACATTTAAATTTAAGCCCATCCGCTGGTCACCATGCACAGCCGGAAGCGACGCTTTATGATCATTGGTATTGATTTTTTCGAAATTATTCTTTAAAACAATAACCGTTAATCGTAATTTTTATATAACGGGTCCCGATTTTTTATTTGTCTTGTTTTAAGACCAAAACGAATCAATATTTTCATTTAACAAAAAAGTTCACAGGGGCCACATACGAAAACAATACTGTGAAAAAATCCTAATTGTGGAGTACTACCTAAAGCTTATGTTAGTATTTCGTCGAATTTATGTTAATTGCCTTTTTTTGTAAAGAAGAGGGTCTAGGATTGGGCTTGAATCACATGTATTTTATTTTAATCCAGGGCCAATTGAAAAACAGCGAGCAGCGACCATTGGTCACATTGAAGGCTGCTGGCTGGTTTCCATTGTCGATTATATTGTAGGCTGTGTCATGAACACTTATTCCACGTTTCATTATCTTCTATGTCTGATGCTTAGAAATGAAGTCACATCAACCTGTTTTCTCTGCAGTATCGGGTGATAAAAAAATTCTAAAATGTTTACATCATCTTATTTTCTTACTTTGCACTAATAATCTTATTTTAGAGAGCATTCAAATGTGTGCTCTTTCTTTTGGCCGTCAGTTTACTATAAATATGGTATCGATTGAATCTCATCAGTTGAAAATCGGTTTTTTTGTTTCGATTTCGAAAGTAAGTCGATGGCACACTCGGTTTTTTTCGCAAACCATTGGGTTTTCTTTTTGATTGCGCTTGAAGACATGCATCAAAATCTATAACTAAGTTTAGAAAATGATAGATAGTAAGGTTCAAGCGTTTTTGGCATACCAGAAGTCTTCATATTCCAGTTAAGCCAAGGTACGTATCCTAACTCTTATATGTAGTAGACTTTGTGTGCGATATGCTTTGATACTTTTATTCTTAAGACCATAATAAAGTGCAGTAAGAGTTATAATACAAGTTTCATTTTTTTTTTCACATAATATTATGTGGCATGGAAATGCTCCCTGTTTGCAGGTGATTTTGAAGTGAACACATTTCAGGAACTATTTTGCATGAATAGAAAAATGGCAAACAGTAATTTGACAATAATTATACAAACCACATGCTGACAGCACAGTTTAAATTGGTCTCGCGGCAAGGGTCTGGGAAGCCATAGATCAGCTTATCCTGCTAATTTCCTTATTTTTTCATCAGATACTAATATTCCTCAATATTCTTATAAAGTTTCTGTTTCTTATACGTCGTAGTAACCAAGTTTGGCTTTTATACAACAGGATGGTGGGTGCCACGGTTTTATTTGCGATGATTTCGTAGGGCGGTCTTGAAGCCCTCTACGGAATCTGCATGCAATATCTGGCAGGTGGTTCCAGTGTATTGTTGTTTCAACTAGGAATGAGTGTTGGTATGGAGGCGTTTTGCTTGTCGGTATAACTATGGTTATGGTGTTTCTGCAAACTCTCTTCTGAATAATGTTTTTTGTTTCGTGATCACTGTATTGTTTTGGTTTTATTGTTCTCCTTTGTTTTTGGAAGATAATGAATTCCTGCCGGCACAACCCCCCCCCCCAAACCACCTTGTATCAGTCGAAGGCTTTGACGTCATTCTTCTTCAAATTTCGCTACGCCTGACGCGCGTTTCGTCTATTCAAGACTCATCAGAGGCGCTCTACCAAAAATATTGAAAGTGCCAAACACCATATGATTATGAAGAGCATAGAACAGTAAAACCAAAAATACCAAACTGGGGAACCAAATTATTACTAAGATAAGCAACCTATGTCTGGGTAGGAAGAACTTTACATTGAAAGTGTTGAAAGACATAGATGTAACTGTATAATTCACAAAAAAAAATAATACTTAACAAGCAAACAAAACTTGTACAAAAATCATGAAGTAATACATGCTGACAAAATGAAATGGGAGCATTTAAGCAAAAAACAAAACTCATGAAACGAGAATCGTCTTTGTGTAATACTATGATAGAATCAACTCTCTTTGCTTGTAAATGCAAAGGCAGAACATCCATCAAAGCTTTTCATGGTCAGTCAACAAAAAACTCTCATGTTCATCTATAGATAGGTACGGTTTTAAAAGAGTCATTCCAATTTTGAAAATAAAGAAATCTAATATTGTCTTTTTATATTTTTTCTTAAAATATGTTATTTCAATTATATTTTTCATTTTTAAAACCTTTCAGGTTTAAACAACAAAGTGAACCCAACAACTTGGGAGTATCTTAACAATGATCCATATCAGTTTGCTAACTGGGGCAAGAGACAACCAAATACTAGTGGTAGAAACTTAAATAAACGTTGTGTACAAGTAGGCAAAAACCATACTTGGCGAAATAAACGCTGTGATACCACTACTAAAAGATTTATATGTGAAGGAATTCCAAATACCAAATCTACTAAAACAAAGAGGTCTCGGTCAAGGAGGAGACATCGATACAACAGGTTCTTTTAGATAAAAACTTGAGGCTTAAACGTGAGAGGTTGAGCACAAAGTGGAGCAGATTTTAAAATCCAGCACTTGGTTTTCATTTGAAGTATTGTTACAACAATGAACAAGCCAAGTTAAATTTAGATGGATTTCTATGAGAATCGAAACAAAAACTTATTTGTTAGAGATGTGTCATGTACAAAATAAAATGAACTACATTTATGTTCAATAGACAAGTGAAACTGAAGTCTGACCAAATTTAAGAAACTGTATCCAATTTAAAATGTATAGTGCTTAATGTGCAGACTTAAGGTGTATGTTTTAAGTGTAAATAATTGCAAATATTTTGCAAGCATAACATATTTCATATTACAGAAATAGATTATAGATATAATTTAAAACTTGACATAATATATTTTTAAAACTTTGCATATTTATGATTTTAACAAATGCCGTGAAATATTATGGAATAAAGGGTACTAGAAATCATATAGAATTAAGCAATTGTATTTCCAAATATTTTCATAGAATGAACCTATTCATGACAATTATATCCGAATGTTAATGTATTAGTATATTATATAACTTAAGTAGTAATCCCTTGAAAAATGGTACAAAAGTTTTAAGAATAAACATTGTACATTTTTCTAAGTAATTTTTCATGTCAAACAGGGTCTTGTGATAATTTATAATGAAAATTTATAAAACATGATTTAGCCAAAACTAGCTCTTTTTGTACTTTCTCATATTCTCATTTTGTTTATTTTCATTTTATATGGAATACTCTCATCAGCCAGTTACTTTTAGATAACTTTAAAATCTTTCACTGCCTAAAGCAACAAGTTGAGAAACTTTTACACATAATATGTTCATGTAATATGTTCATGTATGTTTACTTCAAAATTTATTCAAATCAAGTTCAAGTTATTACAAGAACTTATATATAATTCTTAAATTAAGACTTATTCATGTAAATTTATTGACATTTACTTTTTTGTCCCCCGCCGCAA
This sequence comes from Arcuatula senhousia, assembly GCA_963971305.1. NCBI lineage: Eukaryota > Metazoa > Mollusca > Bivalvia > Mytilida > Mytilidae > Arcuatula > Arcuatula senhousia. Next base: position 15,359 of record CAXARO010001698.1, read on the forward strand.
CGCGTCGGAGGGACTTAGTAATGGTCTCCGCCCGTCCGTCCGTCCGTCCGTCACGTTTTTTGTGGGTGCAACTCCTCGGACACTACTAAACCGATGTTGCTGAAACTTTACACACTGATAGGGTACAATTTGTAGATGATCATCCCATATTTGAAATTTTCAAAATGGCCGCCGTTTCCATGGAAACAGGGAAGAAAGGTCAAAATATAGGACATTCAATATCTCGGTTACCTAGGTGCACAGGGTTCTGAAATTTTGTAGGCCGATAGAGCAAAAGGTACTCTATAATAATACGAAAAAAATTTTGAAGCGATGTTTACGGTTTTCGAGTTATTTACAAATTTGTGATTTTTCAGTCCGAAAAATGGGACTTTGTCAAACGTTTTTGTGGGTGCAACTCCTCGGACACTACTGAACCGATGTTGCTGAAACTTTACACACTGATAGGGTACTGTTAGTAGATGATCATCCCATATTTGAAATTTTCAAAATGACTGCCGTTTCCATGGAAACAGGGAAGAAAGGTCAAAATATAGGACATTCAATATCTCGGTCACCTAGGTGCACAGGGTTCTGAAATTTTGTAGGCTGATAGAGCAAAAGGTACCGGTACTCTATAATAATACGAAAAAAAATTTGAAGCGATATTTACGGTTTTCGAGTTATTTACGAATTTGTGATTTCCCGGTCCAAAAAATGGGACTTTGTCATATCAAACATTTTTGTGGGTGCAACTCCTCGGATAGTACTGAACAGATGTTGCTGAAACTTTACACACTGATAGGGTACTGTTAATAGGTGATCATCCCATATTTTGACAACCTATTTCTATTGTTTCTCAGAGAATATATTGCTTGAATTGACATACCACACAACTTTTATGCGGCGGCGGGGGACACATGGCTACGCGTAGCAATCTTGTTAACATTTGTAAGCATTCTTGTTACAAAATATACATTTTTGTTAGAAAAAAAACTTCTAAATACAAAATATTGTACATAACCGGATATATTTTAATTATAAAATGCTACTATTTTAACTGAGACATTGTACACTGTTATTTATGTATTTTATGTACAGAAGTTGTACATATATTTGTGATATGTTGTTGAATTTGTAAGCAATAGTTAATATGACTCATGTTGCTTTATTATTTTGTACTATTAATGATAATAAAACAGACTTAGTGTTTACCTTATTATTATGATTTACATGTTCTGCAAATTTTTCAGTTTGTCTCAATTCTCCGTCCTTTTCAAGACCTAAAATAAATGAAATATTAATTAAATATTCACTGAAACCGCCATGACTGTATATAAAAATCAATTGTTTGTTATCTTTCAGGAACGTGCATATTATTGTAAATTGGTGAAAGCTTTATCAAACTCGATGCTTCATCTTAAAACGTACAGAAGTAAAAAAAAATCCTACCTGTTTAAACTCAAAATTGCAAGAGAGTGTCATGCAATCAATTAAAAACATCTGGAATTTGTTGAATCTGCTCTGCGTTTGTTTGTCTTTTCATATCGATTCCAAAACGCAGTCACAACCATTGAAAGTTTCACAGTAAAGCAGACTAGTAGTATCAACTGGGCACTCGACATTCGATTGTATGTACCGCTTCGTACTTAAAAGGCTCTTTCAAAGTGAAGATCAAGTGTGTTACCAATTTTGTCTAAAAGTGATTGCCTTCCCAAAGAAAATAGGTCCGGTTTATCCTACCTCCACACACTTTCATGAACACCATCAAGATTCTTAAATATATTATCAAAATTTGCTACATTTGGTCATGAAAATATGAAATGTGCAATGGATTGGGTGATGTATGAGTACTTTTCAAAATTATTTATTTAGAGAGCAAGGGTCAAATAGAGGTACATGTATTAATTAAAAAGTAGAACGAAAAGCCTGGTGCAATGATAAGTGTACGGACCGTTACGGACGGGAACTAGAACTGTGATGAGTTTGCTTAGTTGTAGACTCCGTAAGGGTGAGCAATTCCTGTTGTTGCAACACATCCGTCGTGTTGCCAACGATTAATTAAGGTCAATCCATATGAAAATTCACTTCTCTAATTGTCTGGGAAATTCCGTATTTTTAATGAGACACAGACCTTCGTTGGTTAGATAATCCGTTAGATTAGTTGTTTCTTCCAAGTAGCATGGTGAACATGGGAAGGGTGATAAAATGAGCATGAAAAAAATTGTCAAAGTAAAAAATTGCCGGATTTCGTTAAACAGGAAGTAGGTGAGCGACAGGCCAGAAATCGTATCCAACGTTATGGGACCCCACCCTGATGTTGTATACCAAATATATATACTGGTGGACCAGAGGTCCCCGAGGGTAGTCACAAGCCTGGACTTGTCTGACACGATTTACCATAAAATTTCCAATATTTTTGTCACTGAAATTTCCGTTTTTTAAATTCAAAATAGTTTAAAACACCAGGTTTCTTTCCTTGTAATGCACATGGTCGATATCCTCGGTGCTGGATTTGGCTTCCTTGTTCGAACGTTTTGGTTTTGAGTACTTTTCGTTTTCAATAGTTTTGGAATTAACCTTCCAATGTTTTGATTTTAATGCTACTGATGAGAGGTTACTCCTTGAAATATCAATATAAAGCATATCCAAATTAACCGTTCATACCCGCGTTTTGGTATTTTTAATCAAGTGCCTATGATAAGTAGTTGCTGAGAAAACTATTACGAAAATTTCTTCCCCGCCCGTCCGCCTTACATTCGCCATTTCATTACCCTACTTAAAAAAATGTTATTTTAAAATTTCCTGCTTTCATTTTGGCATGCTAGATTTAAGTATTATCAATGTTAAATTACACAATAAAATATATGATAATCGGGATGACTTTTCATTTTCTGTTGTTAATTTTCCTTTTCTAAAGGGAGATGTACCACTTGCTCCGTCTTACGGAGTATATATTTCACTGTTGGTAAGATATGCCCAAATCTGCAGTGGTGTGTCTGATTTTAATGATAAAAACCGGCGTATTACAAAAAAATTATTAAAACAAGAATATCGTTACCACAAATTAGTGAAGTCGTTTACTAAGTTTTATCATAAATATCTATACCTTATTGAAAAATCTAACTGTACACGTCGAAATTTGATTGTATTGGAATTATCCCATCCCGATTTCTATGGTGATGTTGTTTATAAAGCTAATAAATTTCAAAACAATCCTTTGGGAATGAAAAAGTGGCTTAAAGCTTTATTGAATAAAGGTTATGAAATTGGAATTTTAGTAAAATCTTTGAATTTATTCTTTTTTGGTAAAAAATGTTGATAATTGGATACTTACTTTAAAATATTATACTTATGTCATATTTGAGCATTACAGCAGTCAAGTGTGTCGGTTTTGTGTGACGGATGATACATCACCAAATCATTAATTGTTTGACGTGTTGTGTCGGATTTAAAATCGACATACTTGATTTTTTTACATCAGTCGATAGATACTTCTTAGCTAGCTGTCAGTAACTTCGGGTGTTCTCAAGAGAGTATCTTGTTGTCCTTTTGTCTCAGGTTCTCTCTTGTTGAATTGAACTTCTATCGATTTGATTTTTACTGTGTATTAGTTTGTGCTTTGTTATTGAATATCATTATGCGGAAGATTGGCACCAAAAACTAGTTTAACCCCGCCACATTTAAACGTGCCTGTCCTAAACCAGGAATCTTTATTAAGGTAGTACTCCACAATTAATTTATTTAGCTCATTTTTGCATGTGCTCGATGTTGACTATTTTGTCCCGGGTTCTTGTAATCGCTTAAACTGCTATTTGCACTTTAAACTAGGTGGTGTTCCAAACTCCGGGCATGTTTAGTCGTGTTTAGTGCCGTATTTGGTTTCTTTGTTGTACTCGTTGCCCCTAGCAACTCTTAACATTTGTCAAAAAATTGGGGACAAAAATACGCAAAAATCGGGGTTTTGTCCTTTTTTTGAACGTTGCCAGTAGTCGAGCTTTCGGTTCAGGTGAAACGTAACATGTATGAAATGAAAGCCCGAAAACAGTCCTTTCTTTTAAGACCAAATAAACCTATCCGACTTCGGCTCTTTTTTCCGCTAAAATTGTTCAAACTTAAAAATCTAAAAATAGCACATTTAAATTTAAGCCCATCCGCTGGTCACCATGCACAGCCGGAAGCGACGCTTTATGATCATTGGTATTGATTTTTTCGAAATTATTCTTTAAAACAATAACCGTTAATCGTAATTTTTATATAACGGGTCCCGATTTTTTATTTGTCTTGTTTTAAGACCAAAACGAATCAATATTTTCATTTAACAAAAAAGTTCACAGGGGCCACATACGAAAACAATACTGTGAAAAAATCCTAATTGTGGAGTACTACCTAAAGCTTATGTTAGTATTTCGTCGAATTTATGTTAATTGCCTTTTTTTGTAAAGAAGAGGGTCTAGGATTGGGCTTGAATCACATGTATTTTATTTTAATCCAGGGCCAATTGAAAAACAGCGAGCAGCGACCATTGGTCACATTGAAGGCTGCTGGCTGGTTTCCATTGTCGATTATATTGTAGGCTGTGTCATGAACACTTATTCCACGTTTCATTATCTTCTATGTCTGATGCTTAGAAATGAAGTCACATCAACCTGTTTTCTCTGCAGTATCGGGTGATAAAAAAATTCTAAAATGTTTACATCATCTTATTTTCTTACTTTGCACTAATAATCTTATTTTAGAGAGCATTCAAATGTGTGCTCTTTCTTTTGGCCGTCAGTTTACTATAAATATGGTATCGATTGAATCTCATCAGTTGAAAATCGGTTTTTTTGTTTCGATTTCGAAAGTAAGTCGATGGCACACTCGGTTTTTTTCGCAAACCATTGGGTTTTCTTTTTGATTGCGCTTGAAGACATGCATCAAAATCTATAACTAAGTTTAGAAAATGATAGATAGTAAGGTTCAAGCGTTTTTGGCATACCAGAAGTCTTCATATTCCAGTTAAGCCAAGGTACGTATCCTAACTCTTATATGTAGTAGACTTTGTGTGCGATATGCTTTGATACTTTTATTCTTAAGACCATAATAAAGTGCAGTAAGAGTTATAATACAAGTTTCATTTTTTTTTTCACATAATATTATGTGGCATGGAAATGCTCCCTGTTTGCAGGTGATTTTGAAGTGAACACATTTCAGGAACTATTTTGCATGAATAGAAAAATGGCAAACAGTAATTTGACAATAATTATACAAACCACATGCTGACAGCACAGTTTAAATTGGTCTCGCGGCAAGGGTCTGGGAAGCCATAGATCAGCTTATCCTGCTAATTTCCTTATTTTTTCATCAGATACTAATATTCCTCAATATTCTTATAAAGTTTCTGTTTCTTATACGTCGTAGTAACCAAGTTTGGCTTTTATACAACAGGATGGTGGGTGCCACGGTTTTATTTGCGATGATTTCGTAGGGCGGTCTTGAAGCCCTCTACGGAATCTGCATGCAATATCTGGCAGGTGGTTCCAGTGTATTGTTGTTTCAACTAGGAATGAGTGTTGGTATGGAGGCGTTTTGCTTGTCGGTATAACTATGGTTATGGTGTTTCTGCAAACTCTCTTCTGAATAATGTTTTTTGTTTCGTGATCACTGTATTGTTTTGGTTTTATTGTTCTCCTTTGTTTTTGGAAGATAATGAATTCCTGCCGGCACAACCCCCCCCCCAAACCACCTTGTATCAGTCGAAGGCTTTGACGTCATTCTTCTTCAAATTTCGCTACGCCTGACGCGCGTTTCGTCTATTCAAGACTCATCAGAGGCGCTCTACCAAAAATATTGAAAGTGCCAAACACCATATGATTATGAAGAGCATAGAACAGTAAAACCAAAAATACCAAACTGGGGAACCAAATTATTACTAAGATAAGCAACCTATGTCTGGGTAGGAAGAACTTTACATTGAAAGTGTTGAAAGACATAGATGTAACTGTATAATTCACAAAAAAAAATAATACTTAACAAGCAAACAAAACTTGTACAAAAATCATGAAGTAATACATGCTGACAAAATGAAATGGGAGCATTTAAGCAAAAAACAAAACTCATGAAACGAGAATCGTCTTTGTGTAATACTATGATAGAATCAACTCTCTTTGCTTGTAAATGCAAAGGCAGAACATCCATCAAAGCTTTTCATGGTCAGTCAACAAAAAACTCTCATGTTCATCTATAGATAGGTACGGTTTTAAAAGAGTCATTCCAATTTTGAAAATAAAGAAATCTAATATTGTCTTTTTATATTTTTTCTTAAAATATGTTATTTCAATTATATTTTTCATTTTTAAAACCTTTCAGGTTTAAACAACAAAGTGAACCCAACAACTTGGGAGTATCTTAACAATGATCCATATCAGTTTGCTAACTGGGGCAAGAGACAACCAAATACTAGTGGTAGAAACTTAAATAAACGTTGTGTACAAGTAGGCAAAAACCATACTTGGCGAAATAAACGCTGTGATACCACTACTAAAAGATTTATATGTGAAGGAATTCCAAATACCAAATCTACTAAAACAAAGAGGTCTCGGTCAAGGAGGAGACATCGATACAACAGGTTCTTTTAGATAAAAACTTGAGGCTTAAACGTGAGAGGTTGAGCACAAAGTGGAGCAGATTTTAAAATCCAGCACTTGGTTTTCATTTGAAGTATTGTTACAACAATGAACAAGCCAAGTTAAATTTAGATGGATTTCTATGAGAATCGAAACAAAAACTTATTTGTTAGAGATGTGTCATGTACAAAATAAAATGAACTACATTTATGTTCAATAGACAAGTGAAACTGAAGTCTGACCAAATTTAAGAAACTGTATCCAATTTAAAATGTATAGTGCTTAATGTGCAGACTTAAGGTGTATGTTTTAAGTGTAAATAATTGCAAATATTTTGCAAGCATAACATATTTCATATTACAGAAATAGATTATAGATATAATTTAAAACTTGACATAATATATTTTTAAAACTTTGCATATTTATGATTTTAACAAATGCCGTGAAATATTATGGAATAAAGGGTACTAGAAATCATATAGAATTAAGCAATTGTATTTCCAAATATTTTCATAGAATGAACCTATTCATGACAATTATATCCGAATGTTAATGTATTAGTATATTATATAACTTAAGTAGTAATCCCTTGAAAAATGGTACAAAAGTTTTAAGAATAAACATTGTACATTTTTCTAAGTAATTTTTCATGTCAAACAGGGTCTTGTGATAATTTATAATGAAAATTTATAAAACATGATTTAGCCAAAACTAGCTCTTTTTGTACTTTCTCATATTCTCATTTTGTTTATTTTCATTTTATATGGAATACTCTCATCAGCCAGTTACTTTTAGATAACTTTAAAATCTTTCACTGCCTAAAGCAACAAGTTGAGAAACTTTTACACATAATATGTTCATGTAATATGTTCATGTATGTTTACTTCAAAATTTATTCAAATCAAGTTCAAGTTATTACAAGAACTTATATATAATTCTTAAATTAAGACTTATTCATGTAAATTTATTGACATTTACTTTTTTGTCCCCCGCCGCAACGCGTCGGAGGGACTTAGTAATGGTCTCCGCCCGTCCGTCCGTCCGTCCGTCACGTTTTTTGTGGGTGCAACTCCTCGGACACTACTAAACCGATGTTGCTGAAACTTTACACACTGATAGGGTACAATTTGTAGATGATCATCCCATATTTGAAATTTTCAAAATGGCCGCCGTTTCCATGGAAACAGGGAAGAAAGGTCAAAATATAGGACATTCAATATCTCGGTTACCTAGGTGCACAGGGTTCTGAAATTTTGTAGGCCGATAGAGCAAAAGGTACTCTATAATAATACGAAAAAAATTTTGAAGCGATGTTTACGGTTTTCGAGTTATTTACAAATTTGTGATTTTTCAGTCCGAAAAATGGGACTTTGTCAAACGTTTTTGTGGGTGCAACTCCTCGGACACTACTGAACCGATGTTGCTGAAACTTTACACACTGATAGGGTACTGTTAGTAGATGATCATCCCATATTTGAAATTTTCAAAATGACTGCCGTTTCCATGGAAACAGGGAAGAAAGGTCAAAATATAGGACATTCAATATCTCGGTCACCTAGGTGCACAGGGTTCTGAAATTTTGTAGGCTGATAGAGCAAAAGGTACCGGTACTCTATAATAATACGAAAAAAAATTTGAAGCGATATTTACGGTTTTCGAGTTATTTACGAATTTGTGATTTCCCGGTCCAAAAAATGGGACTTTGTCATATCAAACATTTTTGTGGGTGCAACTCCTCGGATAGTACTGAACAGATGTTGCTGAAACTTTACACACTGATAGGGTACTGTTAATAGGTGATCATCCCATATTTTGACAACCTATTTCTATTGTTTCTCAGAGAATATATTGCTTGAATTGACATACCACACAACTTTTATGCGGCGGCGGGGGACACATGGCTACGCGTAGCAATCTTGTTAACATTTGTAAGCATTCTTGTTACAAAATATACATTTTTGTTAGAAAAAAAACTTCTAAATACAAAATATTGTACATAACCGGATATATTTTAATTATAAAATGCTACTATTTTAACTGAGACATTGTACACTGTTATTTATGTATTTTATGTACAGAAGTTGTACATATATTTGTGATATGTTGTTGAATTTGTAAGCAATAGTTAATATGACTCATGTTGCTTTATTATTTTGTACTATTAATGATAATAAAACAGACTTAGTGTTTACCTTATTATTATGATTTACATGTTCTGCAAATTTTTCAGTTTGTCTCAATTCTCCGTCCTTTTCAAGACCTAAAATAAATGAAATATTAATTAAATATTCACTGAAACCGCCATGACTGTATATAAAAATCAATTGTTTGTTATCTTTCAGGAACGTGCATATTATTGTAAATTGGTGAAAGCTTTATCAAACTCGATGCTTCATCTTAAAACGTACAGAAGTAAAAAAAAATCCTACCTGTTTAAACTCAAAATTGCAAGAGAGTGTCATGCAATCAATTAAAAACATCTGGAATTTGTTGAATCTGCTCTGCGTTTGTTTGTCTTTTCATATCGATTCCAAAACGCAGTCACAACCATTGAAAGTTTCACAGTAAAGCAGACTAGTAGTATCAACTGGGCACTCGACATTCGATTGTATGTACCGCTTCGTACTTAAAAGGCTCTTTCAAAGTGAAGATCAAGTGTGTTACCAATTTTGTCTAAAAGTGATTGCCTTCCCAAAGAAAATAGGTCCGGTTTATCCTACCTCCACACACTTTCATGAACACCATCAAGATTCTTAAATATATTATCAAAATTTGCTACATTTGGTCATGAAAATATGAAATGTGCAATGGATTGGGTGATGTATGAGTACTTTTCAAAATTATTTATTTAGAGAGCAAGGGTCAAATAGAGGTACATGTATTAATTAAAAAGTAGAACGAAAAGCCTGGTGCAATGATAAGTGTACGGACCGTTACGGACGGGAACTAGAACTGTGATGAGTTTGCTTAGTTGTAGACTCCGTAAGGGTGAGCAATTCCTGTTGTTGCAACACATCCGTCGTGTTGCCAACGATTAATTAAGGTCAATCCATATGAAAATTCACTTCTCTAATTGTCTGGGAAATTCCGTATTTTTAATGAGACACAGACCTTCGTTGGTTAGATAATCCGTTAGATTAGTTGTTTCTTCCAAGTAGCATGGTGAACATGGGAAGGGTGATAAAATGAGCATGAAAAAAATTGTCAAAGTAAAAAATTGCCGGATTTCGTTAAACAGGAAGTAGGTGAGCGACAGGCCAGAAATCGTATCCAACGTTATGGGACCCCACCCTGATGTTGTATACCAAATATATATACTGGTGGACCAGAGGTCCCCGAGGGTAGTCACAAGCCTGGACTTGTCTGACACGATTTACCATAAAATTTCCAATATTTTTGTCACTGAAATTTCCGTTTTTTAAATTCAAAATAGTTTAAAACACCAGGTTTCTTTCCTTGTAATGCACATGGTCGATATCCTCGGTGCTGGATTTGGCTTCCTTGTTCGAACGTTTTGGTTTTGAGTACTTTTCGTTTTCAATAGTTTTGGAATTAACCTTCCAATGTTTTGATTTTAATGCTACTGATGAGAGGTTACTCCTTGAAATATCAATATAAAGCATATCCAAATTAACCGTTCATACCCGCGTTTTGGTATTTTTAATCAAGTGCCTATGATAAGTAGTTGCTGAGAAAACTATTACGAAAATTTCTTCCCCGCCCGTCCGCCTTACATTCGCCATTTCATTACCCTACTTAAAAAAATGTTATTTTAAAATTTCCTGCTTTCATTTTGGCATGCTAGATTTAAGTATTATCAATGTTAAATTACACAATAAAATATATGATAATCGGGATGACTTTTCATTTTCTGTTGTTAATTTTCCTTTTCTAAAGGGAGATGTACCACTTGCTCCGTCTTACGGAGTATATATTTCACTGTTGGTAAGATATGCCCGAATCTGCAGTGGTGTGTCTGATTTTAATGATAAAAACCGGCGTATTACAAAAAAATTATTAAAACAAGAATATCGTTACCACAAATTAGTGAAGTCGTTTACTAAGTTTTATCATAAATATCTATACCTTATTGAAAAATCTAACTGTACACGTCGAAATTTGATTGTATTGGAATTATCCCATCCCGATTTCTATGGTGATGTTGTTTATAAAGCTAATAAATTTCAAAACAATCCTTTGGGAATGAAAAAGTGGCTTAAAGCTTTATTGAATAAAGGTTATGAAATTGGAATTTTAGTAAAATCTTTGAATTTATTCTTTTTTGGTAAAAAATGTTGATAATTGGATACTTACTTTAAAATATTATACTTATGTCATATTTGAGCATTACAGCAGTCAAGTGTGTCGGTTTTGTGTGACGGATGATACATCACCAAATCATTAATTGTTTGACGTGTTGTGTCGGATT
>CAXARO010001699.1:0-81219 GCA_963971305.1 Arcuatula senhousia
TTGTTCAGTTATAGACTTCTGTTTTGGTAAATTGTGGATACTGTTTTGTCAGGTTATATCATACATTTTATGGTTATTTACATAAGATTGCGTATTTATAAGTTGCATATTTGACCAATTTAACTGTAACTCATTTCGTGTTATCCAGGAACTAACAGAATTCGTTAATTCGGATATCATGCATGCTTATTACATTCCAAATTTTGAAGTATTTTGTACTTGCTATATGCTTACAACCTTTTGGGTAAAATGTGCATTAATAAGCTATAATAGATTAATCTTCTTACAATCACTTCTAGACAAAAAGGATCGTAGACTAGCTCTCTCTTTTAACTTCACTTTCCATTATATTGATGATGTCCTTTCACTGAACGATTCTCAATACTCATTTATCGTCAGAAACTTGAGATAAAGGACACAACGGATTCTAAAAAGTTTGCTTCATATTTAGATCTAAATCTCGACATAAACTCCAAAGGAAAACTTTTAACAAAACTCTATAAAAAACGTGACTTCAATAAATATTCAAATCGTCAACTTTTATACTCCTTGTCAAGTTGTGTGGTAAAATTCCGTTTACTCCAGCTAATGGAGTTTTAAGTTCCACAATTGATTCATAACTCCAGAGCTGTTGGAAACCCTTGGCAGAGCGTCACACATATGACACAAAAAGTGCTAACACAGGGTTATTTTGCTCCTTGATTGCTGTCTTGACTGAAGAAATTTTAAGGAAGACATCATGAGCTCATAGACAAATATGGGATTTCTATCTTTCATATGAGTACAGATGTTGGTTTGTCATAAGGTTTTGTTTTATCTTCCTTTACTGGAATTGACACGCTGAATTTGAAATTGGCAGCGCGACGGGTGTTAAATAGCATGCATACAGGAACTGCTTACTTTTCCGGAGCACACGAGTTCACTTTCGTTCGACTTGAGTTTGCGTCGTTCATACCCGTAGCCAGGGGGGGGGGGTTCGAGGGGTTCGGACGAACCCCCCCCCCCCCCCCCCTTGGACAAAAAATTTGATAAAAATAGAGAAAAATCAGGTGAAAAATCGGTTAAGCACTATAAAAGTCAGAAAAAATTGGGAAATCGAACCCCCCTTTTCACATTTCGAACCCCCTGTTGAAAAATTCTGGCTACGGGTATGTCGTTGATAACTTTTTTGTTGATTTTGTGTTTGTTTTATGTTTTGTGTTTCTTCGTGCTGTTCACATTCATGTTAACTGGTTTTGTCGTTGCCCTTTTTGACTTTTAACACTCGAATGCCCCACTTGATTTTGTCAAAATACTTGGAGTTTTTGCAAATACTTATAAGTAGGAATTAAATCGATATGACCCTAAGATATCTTAAAATGCTCCTAAAACGTTTCTTAATTACATGTTTGCATCAATAGGAATTAAATGCCCCATCTCAGATTTTTATAGATCCGGAAGGGGGTGCATCTACATGCTGTCTCATCTTTGAAATGAACCTGCATTAGCCATGTTAGCAATGACTGTGAATTGGTTGCCCTCATATTCCTGTAAACAGACACATTTCATTTCGTTACACTATTTACTATTTTCGAACTGCAAAACCTCCATGCGGGTCCCGGATGGGAAATAGGCCCGCAACAGTGCTTTACCTTATCGGTAAACGTCCACTTAAAATCGCTCAGAAACCTTTCGTCGCGTCAGGCCGCTTTGCCCAAATAGCGACTGGTATGTGTGCCCAAAGTGGTTGAATGGCGCAGACATGTCATAATCAATGCCGGGGTCGTCACGCTATAATGCGGAAAACCTGACCGCAAACAATAGTGGTGCACTGTGTTGGGAAAAAAAGGACCCAGCTGCAGAAGTATCCCCATGTAGGAGGCTTAACTGTCCGTCCAGGCTACCCATCAATTTTTTTTTCCAATGGCAGTCAAAAACTATCCTCACTAATAGGCCCGATGCCCCCATTTCCTCCACTTCATCATCATTTCATGTTCATTGTATTACCCTTTTTTTAGGTACATCTCCCGAATATGTCCAAAATTGTGCTGCTTGGGAGTAAAGGCAAAACTAACTAACTAACGAATCAAAAAAACGGGATGGGGGATTTATTTATAGATAAATGGGTTGGTTCTTCCGTAATTTGAGACCCATGCTTAATATCTAAGGTGCACTTTTTCGGGGGAGGGGTTTGGCTTGCGTGGCAGGGCGGGCATTGCCGCAATAAGTGTTACTTTGCCAGCGGCTGCGACAACGGCGTCCGCGATTAATGCTATCAATGTTTAAGTGTTGGAGTTATATGAGCACTTTATGTTGACGAAACTTGGTATGCATATGCCCCAGAAAAGTAGCTTTGGTTTTGTTTTAAAATTTAATAGAAGTTCTTGCACAAGATCGGGTTTACCTGAAACACAAAAGTGTATCGATTCTTTTTGTCCCTTCGACTAGTCGACCGGGACATTTAGGACCGTCCATAAACTACAAATTAAAGCACTCATGAAACATTTTTTTAAAAACTTACAAAACCTTAAGGTTTCCAGGTATTTCATTTCTCGTCAGGCGTAGCAAAATTTATTTTCTGGAACTTTGCTGTAATTTTTATTTCAGATGGATATGAGTAAGAGAAAACTCAACCAGGAGATGAGAAATGTATCAAAAATCATTTTACATTCGCTTAAGACAATAAATTTTAATATGAAATGGTAGAATTTTAAAAAAAAAATCTATAACCGTTGGTATAGGGATAATAAACTCTTAATGATCTTTTTCGCTTTCGAGCATGTCTAGAAATTCAACCAAATGAGCTTATTCATTTTGTCATATTAAACATATTTTGTCACTAATGAGTCATTTAGCAATATCAGTTTAGTTCCTTAATGTGGATATTTAACTTAACATTTTAAGTATGACTATGATTATCTTTAGTTATACAGCATTTGCCCACAGATATTAATACATATAAATTTAAATGTTTTTTTAAAACCGATACTTAACCGAACTCCGTGCATTACCAAAACAGAATCCTCTTATTACCAGAACATTATCCGCCAATTTTTACATCTATTTTTTTAAGGTATACTCATTTTCATTTTTTCAATACAAATTTTCAACTTGTCTCAAGTACGTATAATAGGTTTGCTTTGATGAAAAATATAGACACTTTATGCAAACAAAAACACAACTATCTGATGTTTTAGTTTTTGTCATGAACATAACTCAACCTTGACGTTTTTCGTAAATTGTAACTTTATTTTAAAACAGATTTGTATATGCTTTTACGACTTTTTAGTTTTTTTGTGGTACAAATAAGAGACGGAGTTAAATTGATCATTTACCTTTCGAAAGACATTAATTTTGCAACAAAACAAAGTTGTTTACTTTTTTTATTTAACCCGACAAAACTGAATCGTCTTACCAAATACAACTTTACGTGAATCCTTCACTGGACTTTCCTGATCATCGTGAATCCACCTTACTAGGGGTGATTAAAATCAAAGTTTGAATGGTAACAGTTATCAAATGCATGTACCGTTAGGGTTACAAGGAGGCAAAACGTGGATGCGGTGTCACTCTTTTTCTATTGATATACATATGACATTGTGAAAAGTACACCTTATCATGCGTTATCATGTAAGCAACATTTGAAATTTCCACCTTTTCACGGTGAGCACCCCAAAAAGTAGACCTTTTTTGGCCGCACATGTGTTTCCACCTGCATAATGGAAGTAACCCCCCCCCCGTGCCTTAAACATTTTCCAAAATCATTCAAGTTGCATTACTATAACAGTTAAAGTGATACTGCACTTCTTGAGAGGGGTCTTGGTTTTTGTATATTTTTTCGCACAGTAAGAAGCAATATTTTAAGCAGTCTGTGATTTAAGCATTGACTAGGTAGGGAAACCAGAAACACGCATGCATTTTATTATGCATATCCTCAACTGAATATGTTCAGAAGAGAAAATTATGAGCAGTACTACATTTGTAGTATTAACTAGTGATCGACAGGACCAAAACAATGTCTGGTCACCAAATTAAGAGAGGGACATAAATGGACGATCGAGTTCTTCTTGTCTATTATAAGAAGTATCACTATTTTCTAGGTATTCAGGAGGCGTATTGCATCCTTTGTTGTCAGTATTAAATTATTAACGCTCAAATGGGTGGCTCCGTTATGAATAGGCTTGAACAATGTGCTTTGGTCACCCTCATGAGCTGCCATTATATTCTCGAACTTTGATTAACGTAGTTTTGCCTCGTGTTGACGTTGCCAGTTTCGTAATGCTCTTTTAGCACTTTTCATATGTATGTAGAGTTTATTATGCGGTTCAGTAGGTCTGTCATTCTCTATCCAATAATTATGGAACTGGAGTTTACTATTTTTGCATGCTTCCTTTATTTCTGGAGTCAATGATCGCTTCAGTTTTGCTTTCTGGTTACGGAATTTCGGTTTACTCTTGGATGACTTGTTGGCAGTCAGTAAGTATATCGCATGGATGTAGAATGGGCATGTTAACTTATTCAGATGAATCGAGACAAGGATTCCATTTCCGATGGAGGACGCAACTAGTTCTCGATAAGTCTTGATATCAATCTTGTTCCCGTTGATTTGGTATTGTTGATTGGCATGTTGCTGCATGTAGTTTCAATTAGTTAGTTAGTTAGCTATTGCTTTACTCCCAAGCAGCGCGATTTCGGCTATATCCGGGAGATGAACATGAAAGTGGTGATACAATGAACATGAATTGATGATGAAGTGGAGGAAATGGGGACACAAGGCACATCGAGAGTTTCAAGTTCTACACATAGGGTGTCACAAATTGGATCATGTTATGTATTTAATGCTTCTCTTGAGAGAGTATCATAATTTTGTATAGCTCCAGGTTTACTTTCAACGATGTAGTCAATCTACTATTACCGCTCGGGTGTACATATGTGAAACAGTCTATGCAACTTCATGGCTTTGATAGATGCCCATCATTCATAAATTTCAGTAATAACTTGTTCCTAGTTGTAGGACACTCTCTATTAATCGATGCATTCAGATCTCAAACAATGAGAATACATGTATCAAATCAGGAACATTTTTAAAACAAGTTTGTGGACAGACTGAAAGACAGACAGGGCGATTCCCATATAAATATCTTATATCATAAGTGTTCTCTCAAGATTTGTTGAGAGTGCAGTAGGTCACAAGTTCTTAATTTTAAAAGACTGTGTTGTATATATTGCCTTAGATGGAAATCACAAATGCCAAAAGGAAACTAAGAGCTACTACAAACTCATCAAATGATGAGTATCATAATGGACAAGAGAAGGTATTTCCATCTTAGAATCACCTCAGTGCATTGGTAAGAGTGGATTAAACCAAATTTATTAGCACAAAAGCCCCCCCCCCCTTTCCCCTTCGAATTCAATTTTAAGGTTCACAAGGATCTAATACTTACACAATGTTGTTGTAAGATAACATTGGGGTCTACTGTTATTTGAAAGTTGAAGAGATGATCCTGGTGTAGTATGTCTATGAGACAAGGGATTTGCCTCCTGTAATACATATAATCCCTCAACACAAAATTTTATAACAAAATCGTTCAAACTGAAAATGTAGGTCAAGATCAACTTACCCTACTGTTCTAACTATGATCCTAATAATTTGTAGTATCAATGCTATTAGTATACAATGTCTGGTACACAGATGGAGTTAATCAACCAGTCCACAAGGTACCAACCTCAGAATGCAAGTCACTTTCAAAACACTTTTTGGCCAATCTTAATGCATATTTTCACTAATGTTGCCTGTCTTTCTTCATATTAAATCTTAAACATGTTATGTAAAGGTAGGTCTTTTGTAACTTAATACAGGTCATGAGGCAGCCTTAAAACCCTTCAAGTAGCAGGTCATTGTTTAACGTATAATATGTTTACTTGATTGTTGTTACCTAGTTAATTGTGCCATTAAATAAACATCAACAAAAGGAAAATGCTACTTTTCACAGAACTAATATTTATCACAACATATATTAATAACTCAAATCATGCTATTTATTTTATCATGTTTATATACAAATAATTATTCACAGAATATCAAAAACCATCATAATTTATAGCATTAACAAACAATTTTAGGAAGCTTAACGTGAGCGACATACACTTTATGTACTGGATAATTTGATATTGGTTGATCTTCTCCAGGAACTTATGATGTTTAAGCAAAGTTCTATGTAATTTCTCAAGAATGCAAAGAAAAATCACACAAGTGCATCAAAGAAACCATGTTAACCTTGTGAGAAAAGAGCCTTGTTGTACAGGCATCTATATCAAGGTCATTTTAACAAAATAAAAAGGCATTTTCTAATTTCAGTCTTAATGCCCTTAATCATTTTATCATCTTCGCTAGCCAAGGGTTACGATCCGCTATCTCTCATCTTCACCCTTGGCAGATAAAGACATACATTCTCTCATCTGATTGGATGCAGTGAAAGTTGTCTGCATCCAATCAAATTGCTCAATTTCCATTTTTAAACAATCTATTAATAAACATGTGGGCTTACAAAGATGATAAATAATTATTATTTTTGCAAAAAATATTAGCAGTTTTGATCAAATCTTACCAAAATTACCTTTATTTTATCTGTAGATAAACGTTTGTCATTAATGGAATGAAATATCTCCTATTTTTACAACTATCTGGATGAAAATATATTTTTAACTTGGAATAGATATTGCTTCAAGGGAGATAATTAAAATGTTGAGATTACAAAAACCTTCTAGATCTGCCAAGGGTGAAGATGAGAGATAGCGGATCGTAACCCTTGGCTAGCGAAGATATCATTTTATCAGCTTCTCAACATGTGAAGAAATAATCAAATGAGAAAAAAAAACTACAATTAATCTTTGTCAAGATGGATTTTGACTGTCTGAGTCTATTTTTTTCTGTTCCTGTGATTCTTTTCCTTTTTCTTTATTCTCAAACTCCATGTCCAACCTCTCTTTGGCTCTGACGACCTAAATAAAGAAAAACGAAAATCAATTTCAAAATGAAGCAAATTTAATCATTGATTGAATAAATATATGCATGTTATAATATTGTTTTCTTTATCCCCACAAAATGTTTCTCCAAAGTATTCACATTACACAACTTTCCTCTGCAAACTATTTTTGTAGTTCACTTACATGTACCAGTTTGTGGTACACATGTACATATATTGAGGGAAAATAGTTTAAAAACAGGTACTCATTGTGTTAACATAATCAAAATTTAATGCTTTTTTTGGTTTAAGGTAAGAGTTTCATTCCCAGTTTTATCAATTCTAAAATTAAAAAAAAGGTTTGAGGTGATTTTCACTTACTTTTGATTGTAGATAGAGTGACCCCCCTTTGCTTTTGTCATTGACTTCAAATAAATGGTTATAATTCTTCATAATTGTTTCCACGTCTACATCTTCTTTAACATTCAAAATTTGTTTGGCTTCCTGCAAAGAAGAAAACAAGCAATATTAAAGAATCTATTGATCTGAGAAAATGATTACATGTATTTCACTTGTCAATCTTTACATTTCATTAACAATATTATTCATCAAAAATAGTTCAGTTCATCGATTTATTTGAATGCTATTTCATACATGTGATGGATCTGTGATGACAAAGCTGGAGATTTTAAATTTTTTGGCTGGAGATTGGACAAAAAAGCGGGAGATTTTCAACGCTCATATAAATTGCATTTCAATGTCAATTGAGGGCACTAGCGTGTGCCAAATATACATGGCTTCACTGATTAATCTCAAACTGTTATACAATCATCAGGTCAATTATGGCAATAAACCTTTAATTAACATCTATACCTGTTAATTTAAAGTCTCCCTAATTGACAAACCCCTAAAACACCGGAAATGTTTTATGACTGATCAATTAAAATGTCTATAAAATCAAGATTTTGTCATGTCTTGAAAAAGCAGGAGATTACACAAAATGTTGAGAGACCGGGAGATGGATCAAAAAGTCGGAAGATTTCGTCTCCCGGCAGAAAAATCACATGTATGTTATTTTTACTGTTTATTTTTAGCTAGCATGTGTATTTTTTTTTTATATGAAGTGTACTTTAAATAAAACATGGTTTCACCATAATTCAATTTATAGAAGATTTTGAGATGTTGAATAAGTGTACAATGTATATGACACAATTTACATTGTACTATTTCTGTCCACCATAAGTTCACAATATATATATCATGCATATAATAATATGCACTGTACATCATGTACATATACTATTTGTTCTTTAAAAATATGTTTATGGCTAAATTTGTGTTTATGCATATCTTTTTTTATTAAACATCAAACCTGTAATGTCATGCCAGTAAATGTATCATTAGCAGCTGCTTTTGCCGTTTCCTTGGCATTTCCTCCGTGTCTCTGAGCGGCCTGTTGTGAAGCAGCATACTCCTGTTTAACAGCTCGGACAAAGGCACGTCCCACCACCTGAGCTCCTGCTACTATTACTTGTGCAATATACTTTGCCTTCAAAATATAATAATAAGCATTTGAAGAACAATTAAAAAAATGGAGCAGTGGCACATGACAGCTAATTCCCTGGCCTGTTACATTAAAATGTACATTTGTAAGTCAAGGTGACTTAAATCTGAAACAGATGTCAATATCATCAAAGACGCTTGCCAAATAGTATTCTTCTTCTAATTGGAATTGCCGAGATTTGCACCTACAATGTAGCTTAACCAAAACTTTTACCAGTCATTCATCTGGAAAATGTAAGTCAAGGTGACCTAATTTTGGTATGGATGTTGGTTACTATCCAAGATGTTCAAACTGACCCAACAAAATTTTTTTCCACTTGCAGTTTCTGAGATATGGACCTACATGTAAATTAAACCAAAACTTTAACCTGAGTCGTTCATGTGGAATATGTAGATCAAGAAGACCTTATTTTGGTATCGATACTGGTTACTTTCCAAGATGTACCCACTGATTAAATCATCTCTCTATCACTTGCAGTAGCTGAGATATGGACCATTACCAAAACTTTCACCCGAGTCATTCATGCAGAAAATGTAGGTCAAGGTGACCTTATTTTGGTACAGATGCTCGTTACTATCCAAGATGTACCCACTGACTCAATATCATCTCTCTATCACTTGCAGTTGCTGAGATATGGACTTTAAACAAAACATTAAACCAAGTCATGACTCAGATTAAAGTACTATGGATGCTGCAAACTATCGAATATGTACCCACTGAATCAATATCTCTCTATCACTTGCAGATGCTGGGATATATATGAATGACTCAGATTAAAGTACTACCAATGATGTTTACTACATATATGTATCAAAGATGTACCCACTGACACAATATCATCTCTAAATCACTTGCAGATGCTTGGATATGGACCTTAATCAGAGTCATTTATGCGGAAAATATAGGTCAAGGTCACTTTATTTTGGAATGAATGCTGGTAACTATCCAAGATATACCACTGACCAAATATCATCTCTCTATCACTTGCAGTTGAGTTGCTGAGATATGGACCTTAACCAAAACTTTAATCTGAGTCATTCATGAGGAATACATGTATTATAGGTCAAGGTCACTTAATTTTGGTACAGATGCTGACGACCATCAAAGATGAACATACTGACCAAATATCATCCCTATATGACAAAACAAAATCCATTAAGTACAAACATACATACTTATGTACGAACCAAACGCTATATCCTCTCCCCAAATCTGTTAGGCTGAGAGATAATAAAAAAAATTGGCAGTACACGAAATTCAATTTCAAATTTTTATGACACAAAATCTAATTTTCAATTAATTAAGTTTTAACATATTCATTTATCATCATGATCATGTTTATCCTGTATTGGAAAACAAGCTTTATGCCTATAAATCCTAGTCCAGATAATCATGACGTCTCTCTGGGGTTTTTTATCATTTGGACTTTTTTTAGATCCCCAGAGACAGGAAGCCAAACGTCAAAAATTATAAAAGGCTTCCAAGACAGCATAATTATTTGGACTATATAAATCCCTCTCCAGTTTGCAGTTTGAGCGAGTGTGGCCTTTGTAAATGGCCCCTATTGGGCCTACTCTTATATCGAATTAAACTTATAATAGACCATTTCACGGTTATTGCAGCCATATTGGATAGGGGGCAAATTTTTTGAAAGGAGAGAATATTATACAAAATCAGGAAAATATATGTGTGTTGCTAAGCAATAGAGCTGTTTTTATGATATTTTTCCCCCTATTCAATATGGCTGCAATAACCGTGAAAGGGTCTATTGACGACCATCTGTCATCTGGTCATGGACATAAGACTTGAATCATTAACACTTTACTGGTCTACAAGTGGACATCTAATTAGGATTTGGATTTACGGTTTTAACTATACTCCTATACTCTAATACAACACAGTACAGGGGTATATTTTATTTCTGAAACAAGTACTAGTGCCTGTGACGTAGAAACCAAATAATTGAACTTGAAGGTCATACCAAATGCCCGTGATTCCAGTAATTTTTAGGATTTCATAAGATAGTAAATGAGTGACAGAACGAATATTATCATTACCATGCAACGACATTAATATTAAAAACCGAAAAGATGATAAAACTATTTGGTTGTTTACGAAATATAACACATTTTCATCTGCGATCAGTGTGCATAGTACGCTTGATTTTCACCCTTTTAAAAACGCGTAACCGACGTTGACTTTTAATTTTTGTAGGAACGCACCCGAGTCGTGGCTTTCCACAAATATTTCTTGGGCAGAATAACTACAACAAAGTATTTCCGCTACTTAAAAACCGGATATCACAATCATGACAATACTGGTATACCAGTATCGTAAATAATATTGGAACAAAATTGTATTCCAGTATTGTATGCCAGTATAGACCAATCGCGAGTTCATCCATTCCGGAACATTCCGGATATTAGAATGTCCAAATGTCAAAGGTCAACTGAGGTAAGATCTGACGTCAGAACATTGGGAGCAATATGGAAGCTTTAGTTCAAGAAAAATTGATGGAAAATTGAATAAAAAGTCTTGTTCTTCAATTTATAATGGTTGAACAAATATAAAAACAAACGGCATTTCCAAGGGATTGGAGAGAAAGGAACAGGTTTCCCCGTTCCATTCATCAGAGAGTAGGTACAAGTTTTCCAGTAAAATCGGGGTAAAATGGTGGCTATTTTGGAACTTGCGACCCGGATATTGTTCCGGTATTGTTTCTTATAAAAAAATTATTTCAGTATTGTTTTAAAGGCACCGACCATTTGATTTTCGGGGGGGGGCTGGGATTTAAAAAAAAAATATTCTGGCTCTGATTTTTGGCAAAAAAAATTGTCTGGCCAGCTTATAGGGCGAAAAAAATAATCTGGCCCTCATTTTGCGCTTTAGAAAAAAAAGAGATTTTCTGAACAAAATTTTCTAGCATTGAGTGTATGGGAAAAAATAAGCTGGCCCGCGCAGCGGTCGAAAAAAAAATTCCCGGCTTGGGTGAAAATCCCAGGCCCCCCAGAAAATCAAATGGTCGGTGCCTATATAGTTGACTCATATTCTGTATTTCAGGGTTTTTATATTTGGTCTTCTTAAAAAGGGGGTCCTGATCACGAATCACGAAGAATAAAAAATGCAAATAACGAAACACGGAAATATGGCTATTTTTTGTTTTCACGGATAAAAGTTTGACTGTATATTACTGTTAAGCATGCCTAAAACAAAACACAGACAAAATACTTTGCTGAGAACGGTTCACGTGCAATATCCAATCACGATGCAAGAAAAAATATTTCAACAAATCACAATTCATGGAAAATAAAAATTGCCAATAACGGAGAACGAAATAAACCCATCGGCTCCCTCTAAAAAGTGTCATTTGTTTTTGCTGATTTTAAAGACATAGTAGCCAACCTTTTATTTTCGCAATAACATAATGAAATGTACACTATCATGACAATATGAAGAATATAGAGATAAACCTCTGAAGAAACTGTTAATTTTAATTTTTCAAAAAACTTACCAGAAAGTATTCTTTTTGACAAGAAACTGCAGAGTAAATGCAGTTAACAATAAATCTGCTTTGCTCAAAAGCAGGGGAAAAACAGCAGAACTTAAAAATGATAGAATTAATCATGATACTATTATCAAAAATCAAAATCATAATAGGGGATAATTGGTAGTTTCATTTTTGCATGAAGATAATTTTAACCAATCATTTATTTGTGATTAATAGATAATTTTTGTTGATCACATAATTAAAAAAACAATAAAACTTTTTGAAGTTAAATTATCACATCAAAATGATAACAATATTTAATTATCAATCCTTTGAAGTTAAAAAAAACTTTATATTTCATGACTAGACTTAATAACATGTATAATTACTCAAGGAACAATACTGGAACATCAATATTCCAGTATTGTTACTATTTTGGGAAAAAATCAATAATACTGGAATAAAATTTTGTTCCAGCATTGTTAACAGTACTGGTACATACCAGTATTGTGATCGCCAAGTACATACAATATATATACATACAAGCATGAATTATGTAAACGATATGTTGTGTCCTTGGAAAAATGGTTGACCATCATACTTGAAATCGGGACTTGTTTTTTTCTTCTTTTGATTTTGGATGAAAATAATATATTTTCAACAGGCCAAGTTATCTTTAACAGACAAACAGGGCAAGGTTCAGCCAATATGAAGTGACTTCGTCCTGCCAACTTTGTTATGAGGCCGATGAAACCTTAGAACACTTCATGCTTAATTGAAGCATCCTCCAAGATGCCGTAATTCTAATAGTAAAATTCAGCAACTATAGTAGGCACAGTAGCGGAGAACAATACCAAATGCTTACAGCTTATTCTTGACAACAGAAGAATCAAAGGCCTGACCAAAGACACAAAGGTCGAACTTGTCAGCATATCCAGAGGACTATGCTACAAACTACATCAAGCCACTAAGTGCCATATTTAAGGACAAGTGGGGCAAATGCACAAAAATTGTCTTCTATCTCTCTTTCTTTTTTTTGAAGTAACAGTGTGACGGTGGAGGCGAATTGGCATTAATTTGTCGGCTCCTAGGATAGGAGGAATTTACGCACAACAGAACAGAACATATAATAAGAACTTGATTAGAACTGTTATATAATAAATAATGCTAATAGTGAAAAAAATATGACACATTCCAAAAAATATTGTTCTGGAACCAAATCTATGATCATTTTTGCATACCATAGAATCATTAATGGACACTGGCTGCTTCTGCTGCCTCTCAGTGTTTTTATTTGGATATTTGACTTCACGTTACTTCTGGTGCTGATGTTGTCAATGTCTAATGTGAAGTCAAATTTGCATTCTTACCTTTTCAGGAAGACAATTCCATGTGCCCACTACCCTCTGGGTAAAACTGAACTTCCCTGTGTTCAGCTTGCCTCTTTCCTTCAATATTTTCTTATTGTGGCCTCTTGTGGTGGTTTCTGGGATAGATGGAAAGAACTCTTCTGTGACCTCCATATCATACATCATATACCATACATTGATGTCGCTATCATATTTTTTTAATGTTGGCATTTTAAGGTTTTGAAGCCTTTCTTTGTATGGGAGGTCTTTTAGCAAATGCATTTGTTCTGTTGCCCTTCTCTGTACATTTTGGAAACTTTGTAGGGTGACCAGACCGATTCAACATATTCAAGGTGCCTCACTAGTGCTTGAACTATGTATCTGAGGCAGCACTGATCAAAATGGGTGTATGTTCTTCTTATAAGGCCCATTATGTTGTTGGCTTTATTTACCTAGTTTTGTATGTGGGTTGTAAAGGACATGTTTTCGTCTAATGTTATGCCAATGTCCTCCCCCCTCTGATTTTTCCAGGTAAACTTTCTCTCTTTTGTCGCTGTATAAATGGTAGCTTATTTCCCTGCTATTAGGTTTATTCTTGCTTGATATGACGACTAGCTTGCACTTATTTGGGTGAAATTTTAAAAGCCATTTTTCTGATCAGTCTTGTAGCCTGTCAAGGTCTTCCTGAAGTTTTGTTCGTCATCTTCATTTCTGATTTCTTAGTAAATTTATGTGTCATCGATAAAGAGGTATGCTGTGGAATCTACACATTCTGGAATGTCGTTAATATAGATCACAAAGAATTGGTTCCAGAACACTGCCTTTATGGATCCCTTCTAAGAAGTCCTCTACCCATCTGACCAGGAAGATGTTAACTTTATATTTCTTCATTTTTAAAATGAGTCTTCTTTGTGGTACCGTATCAAAGGCCTTCATGCAGTCCATGTATAAATGGCGTCAATTGTGCAACCCCATCTCGCATCTTTGTCCATTCGTCCACGACTTTTAGAAGTTCTGCCAGATATGAACCAAAGTTGTTGCTGTTTATATGGTCTACTTTGTTCCCTGACTAATTTTTCATGAGTTTGCTTACCGCGCTAGTTAGACTTTCTGGTCTACAGTTTCCAGGGTCAGATTTCCCTCCTTTTTGAAGACTGCTGACCTTCAGCAAGTGATTGGTTGAATATAATAGTAAAGGGACGAGCAATAAATTATCTTAGCTCTTTCAGAGCTTTGGGATGGCTTTCATCTTGCCCAGGTGATTTTGTGGTTTACCGGTATATCTTTTGATATTTTATGTACTTACCGTACTTCAATTTCTTTAAGTTTGCTGTCTTTCTTTATATCATGGCACTAGGATTGATATAATCTTTTTTATGGTAGTTCCCTTTCTGGTTCTTCTGTAAACACGCTACAAAAGAAGTTTGCTAGTAACTCTGCTTTCTCCTTGTCTGACTTCGTGGTTTAATAGGCCTCCCAACATTGTCAAATGTCTTCAGTTCAGCTATAAAAGTTTTTGCCTTTCTATTGGAGTTTGCATACTACCAAAACTTTTTTGGGTTTGACTTGACATTCTTTGCTATATCCTTTTCCATCTTTAATTTTGCTTCTCTGATTTTCTCTTTGACTTGGTTTCTTAGTTTTGCAAATTCCTAGCTTTGTATTTTTCTGGATCATTTGTTTCCCTCTATATCTGCCAACATCTATGTTTTTTTCTTAATTTTGCTTATCGTGTTCTCGTCGAGGGGAAGATAGATGTTTCCTGGCCTTAGTGTTTGCTTAACTGTTGCTGTGGGGTATTCCCTATTTTCGTAAATAGTGAGTTATCTCCCATTTGCAAGACTTGTCCTCCATTACAGTAAGTATATTACATTGGAATAAATGGGGAAAATAAAGTTTTTATTTTTTCTAATTATTCAAAGGGCCTAGCGGTCCCTGTTCGTCAAAGAAAACATGTTAAATACCTTTTTGAAAATCATTTTATTTAATTTTAGAAATTTTTTGACAAAATAAAAAATAAATGCAGAAAAGCTTATATTTCCCCACAGTAACAAGTATAAAATACCTTCTGGAAAGAGAAGATAACTCTGCAAATGGGAGATAACCCACTATATACGAAAAGAGGGATGATTCTTAGCTTCTTCAAATTTATCTCTGAATATCGAAATTCTACCTAGTTGAGGCTTAGAAATTGCATGGATCATTTGTTGGTAGTCCCCCTTGAAAAAGTTCCATCTTTCCCTTTTTGTGCTCTGTAATTCATAACAACATTTAAAGTCAAACTCTAGTCCGCAATGGTCACTATTTCCAAGCCTTAGGGTCAACATACTTTAATTTTCTATCATGTTCCTCATTTGCAAGGCATGGTTTTCTGGCATATTGGCTGTTCATTATATATCCAAGTCTAATAACTGAAGTTTCGGTTGACATTATATTTATTCCATCAAATTGAACCAACTGATAAGTAGGAAACTAGAAAGAAAAGATTGATGGTGTTTACTGGTTTTGTCTCTGCCCTTTCGGACTTTTGACATTCGGATACCCCATTGGTACCTCGGCTTCATTCCAAATGGGCTTTTATTTCTGGTCATTTATATCTGAGAAAACATGAACCTATGATATTCTCAGTTTTATATATCGCCTAAAAAACGACCATTTTTTATAATTTCAATGTGTTTAAAAAAGAAATAGCTTTTGCTTTAATTTCAATATCAAATTGAACAAAGATCGGTGGTGTTTACTGGTTTTGTCTCTGCCCTTTCGGACTTTTCACATTTGGATGCCCCTTTGGTACCTCTCCCTCTGCTTCTTCCGGAAACGTTTTGACCCTGTTGTGGGTATAGATATATAAGTAGTAGAAGCCACTGCATTTATTGCAAATATAAACTGAAAAAAATATAAAATAAAAAATTATAACAAAACTTCATTTCTTCAAAATAAATTACTTATATTAAAAAGAAATGTCTGTCACTTGTCTAAATTTTTTATTTGTGTTTTTTTAAAAAGACAAAGCATTTGCTGCTGCCAGATGAGATAAAAATAGACGAACTTCCGGTGTGACGAAATCAAGTTTCGTTTTCTCCATAGTCATAGACCTGTCAAAATGCCGAAAGAAAACTTGAAAGAAAAACTGGAGGGAAATGAGTTAGATTTAGGATTGAGTAATTTAGCAACAGTTCCCGTTAAGGAATTAGTAAGAAGATATTCAACTCATATGCATATTTCTCTAATGATCCCTAAGTTCTAACTTAAAAATGAAACAGGAATGCGACACGTTGAACTCTGAAAGAAAGGAGTTCTGAAATCTTTGAATCATCTAACATGTTTACCTGCTAGATTTTAGTGCAGCAAAAATACGGTCACAGGCAATGTGCAAGAAAATGATTTTGGTCGTTTTGCCAAGATTTCTGATGGCATCATTGACATTGGCGGATCCGGGGGGCTGGGGGGCTTTTGGCGGAAAAATTTGGTTGAATACATAGGAAATCATTGAAGCCTGACCAAAGCGGGCCCCTCTTTTCAGAATTTCTGGATCCACTACTGGGCGTTGCCAGCTTAATACATAGAACCTAACATTTTTCACAAATTTTAAAACATAATGAAATTCACATTCATGACATTATGATTATATGAAGAAGATTGTGTAAAACCTCTGAAAAAACTGTTCAGTTTAAAAAAAAAACTAACCAAAAGTATTCTTTGAAAGAAGACAGCAGAAAAAATATGCGGTGTCAAAAAAGAGGACAAACTACATGTAATTGTAAAATTAAACATTGGTACCTGTCGCGACATTACTTGGATCAGGTATTTTGTTTGACCATTCAATCACTCAGAGAATACCTAGTAATCCTGTTATCATAAAATTGCTTTCTGTCATATAGATTCTACATTGTTTGTCTGACATTTTCCCCACTTTTATATTTTAGTAATATGAGGCAGGTTAAACCTGTGATGCTCCCAAAGTTACAATGCATTAAAATATTTTTTACAATTAAATTTTTTTTTAATAAGTTGAATTAAAAATCTATTACTATTCTTGTTAAGGTGTTAGCTTGGGTGAAAAGTTTTTGATTGGCCTCCTTTTACATCTCATCCCATAACAGTCAATGTCTATTCTGGAAATCAGTCTTGAAACGCCCATGTGTGATCATGAACATTTGGCCACCACTTCCACGCTTGTCAAGAGGATTCATAAGAAATTTTATAGTTCATTGATGTAGTTACATATATATTATACTGAATTTACCTTAGGGTAGTCTATTTGAGATGTTAATTACGATGAAAAGGTTTTGGTTGCCTCTTCTCAGAGCTAATTACATGCACATCTCAACAAGATCCTAGACATCTGACCAGTGCTTATTAAAACCCCTGGACCCTTGGCAAAGACATAAATAATTTGGATTGCAAGATGGAAGAGATACTGTTCTTTTATTTATCATTCTCTTAATTAGGGTATTGCTTTAAATGCCATGATATAATTTTTTTCAGGCTGCCATTCCTAAAGCCACTGTCCTTGACCTTTCAAACAATGTCATAGCAGTATTACCTGTAAGTATAAAATGTTACTGTACATCATACTCTATTATATAAAGTTACTCTTATCAAACTCTTAAAAGGGGGTCTTTAAAGGCATGGGGTATTGCTCTTCACATACATGTCTGTTTGTTTGTTACATTAGTCATGTAAGCATTTTTTTCTTAGTAGTTATATTAAGATAGATATTTGGTATGTGATATGTGGTATATAATACAAGTTCAAAATGTTGGACATTATAAAGATGTACATTAATTAACAATTTGTTGCAATTAACCATAGATGCATATTTACTGCAGCAAAAAAATTGAATGTAATTACACTTTGTTTCGTTTTCAGGACACATTTTCAACACTGACTCATCTAGTTAAAATTGATTTGAGTAAGAACTTGCTGACAGAGTTACCAGAGAATTTTGGAAACCTTAGGAGCTTGCAGCATTTAGACTTGTTGGGTAATAAGCTGTCAATGTTGCCACTGAGTTTTGCCCGGCTAGACAGACTCAGGTGGTTAGACCTTAAAGATAACCCTTTGGTGGATGGGCTGAGGAAAAATGCTGGAGACTGTTTGAACGAGGCTCAGTGTAAACGATGTGCACAAAATGTAAGTCAATAATATTTTGTACTAATGAATGAGACAATAATGGTCTCTTTGACATGTTGATAGATTCTTTGTAAACCTTGCAATGAAATTACTTAAATGAAGGATTTACATGTAGGTAAATTACTCCATAAACATGCACATGACATGACTGATAGAGAAGACTGATGCCATTGGGATGGTAAAAACATGCAAATGGTTTATTTTAGGGATAGAATATACAGGTAAATAATCAATAAAAATGCCACTACTGGTAATCCTTTTGGCAAAAAGTTAATTTTACAAATGCATGTAAATATTACCCTGTGAAAATTATGAATTAGATATCCATTACACAGCATTGAAGAAAACTGACTTAAAAAAATCAGAAAACTGTCTTCAGTACACAACATTGACCAAATATTCATTGCCAGTTTACCCTAAATATGCTGATATACATATATATTTCATAAACAAATCAAAATAGAAGTTCTAACCTGAGTTTTTTTTTGCTACTTCCTATTAGATTCTTAGATACATGAAAGACCTCAGTTCTGGGTTGGAAAGAGAGAAACAAAAAAGACTACAGAAAGAGAGAGGTGAGCCTAACATTATGACAACATTATTAAGGCTTTTGTTTTCACAGATTCCACAATGCTTGCCTGGCTAGTGAATTCTAGTGAGCTTTCCATTGATCAGGCTATTTGAAGTTCGCTATTGTACATTATTTATCATCGGTAATTAGCTGCTTTTTCCTTTGATTTCATCTGCTTGATATTTTTTAGTATCATTGACAGTCCGTGACAATATTTTAAACTGTGACGTCATTTGCAAAAATATGACGTAATTTGTGACCTCATGTGACGTTATTGTACTTAAAGCTCATTAAAGGCATTAAATGTGTGGGGTTTTTTAATTACCGTTAAAAAGAATATTATATACTTTCCTTTTTGATACTATCTACATCTAGTCTCATATCAGACTCGTACTACCAGACTTGTCTGATACTCACCTAGATAAAGATAGCATCAAAAAGGAAAGTGCATAATATTCTATATCTTATTGAAATTTTCAAAGGAAAGGACTGATTCCATGTGCAAAAAAATAACCCGGTTTGTTTCAAAATGAAAGGAAAATTTACAGTTGATTAGAATGCAGAGAATTAAGAATTATATGTATTGCCTGCTGTTTTTATTCTTAATCATATGGATTGCTGCCTCCCAAAAATCCAAAAAAATACTTCTACCATACCCATGGTAATCTGAAGGCAAATGACATTTTCATAGTTTTTCATAGAAATGATATCATATACAATTAACCATTTTAAACCATAAAGAATTGATAATTGATTCTGTATTAAATTTAAATGATATGTATATTTTATTTTCAAGGCATTTGCCCCAAAAACTCAAAAGATGATCCTTTTATTTTATGATCAGTGTACTCTTTTTATGTTTGTGTCACAAAATTTGTTGAAAATCATAAAAATTAAGCCCTGTCTACCTTAAAACTGTTAGCCCTTTACAACCACGTGAGCAACCATGACACTTACCTCATTACTCACATGATAAAAAAATTCATGTTAAAACAGTGTTCTCCCCAGAAATATTTCAATCCATCTTTGTATTGTCAGTTATTTTGAAATTATAGCATCACAGTCCCTTTAATGTATATTAGAAGAAAATTTCTGATAAGGGCAAATAAAAAAATATGTGTGTTTCCTTACCTACCCTAGTTTTTCATGCTGACCCTAGCCTTTTTATTGACATTTAAGCACCATTAAACTTGATGTAAAAGCATATCTACTCCCCATTCACTCAAGGTTAAAAATAAGAAATTAAATAAAAAATAATGCTTAGAGCTGTTCCAGCAAAACATACATGGGACGGGGGGAAGGCTCTTGAAAATTCATAGACCCCCCCCATAGAAGCAATTTTTTTCACATATACCCACCCATAGAATCAAAAATTGCAACTTTACAGGCACCAATAGAAGCAAATTTTAGAAAAAAATTAATTTTGATTTATTCCAAATTTGGATTTGCTTTATGTGGTAGAAAATGCTATTATAAGTCATGATATCATTTTTAGCTCACCTTGCAGAAGGCAATGTGAGCTTTTGCAATCACTTGGCGTCCGTCGTCTGTCGTCCGTCGTTCAACTTTTCAAAAATCTTCTTCTCTGAAACCGCTTGGCCAAATGTATTGAAAATTAGTAGGGTTGTTCTGTAGTATATCCTCTACAAATTTATCGTTCGAAATTTTGATTCGACAAAAAACATGGCCGCCATGGCTAAAAATAGAACATAGGGGTAAATTGCAGTTTTTTGCAAATAACTCAAAAACCGTAACAGATATCAAAATTCTGGCATAGGGAAAAAGTGATCAGCACCTCAAGATCTACCTGCCCAGAAATTTTCAAGAAGATCCAACAACCGATGTAGGAGTTATTGCCCTTTTTCTGGATTTTTTCCAAAAAAAATACTTATTTAGCCCTATATCTTGAAAACTATACAAGATATTTCAAAAAATTAGATTTCATATGGATAAGCACATCAAGATCTACAAAAGTTGTAACAGAGTCAAAGTTGTAGGATCGTTCGTTTAGGAGTTATATCCCTTGAATTGTAAAAATTGACCAGTTTCATAGTTTTTTGTTCAACATTTCAAAAATCTTCTTCTCTGAAACTGCTTAGTCAAATGAAATGAAACTTAGTAGGGTTGTTTAGTAGTATGTGGTCTACAAAATTATGGTTCGAAATTTCGATTCGACAAAAAACATGGCTGCCATGGCTAAAAATAGAACATAAGGGTAAATTGCAGTTTTTTGCAAACTACTCAAAAATGGTAACAGATATTAAAATTCTATTTGAGTAATAATGATCAGCACATAAAGATCTACCTGCCCTGAAGTTTTGAAGAAGATCTGACAATAGTTGTAGGAGTTATTGCCCTTTTTCTTTTTTTTTTCAAATTTTGCTCTTTTAAGACTTATATCTTGAAAACAATACAAGATATTTGAAAAATTTAAATTGCATATGGTTAAGCACATAAAGATCTAAAAATTATGTAATGGGGTCAAAGTTGTAAGACCTTTCTTGATAGAAGTTGTTTCCCTAAGAACATTAAAATTGATAATTCCACAGAGTAGCAGTCCTTTGTTATATACAGCATATAAGTATCATCGAATACAAGGTGAGCGATTCAGGCTCCTGGGAGCCTCTAGTTTCTTTTTATTAGCTCACCTGGACCGAAGGTCCATGTGAGCTATTACCATCACTTGGCGTCCGTCGTCGTCCGCGTCGTCGTTGTCGTCGTCCGTTAACAATTTTTAAAAAATCTTCTTCTCTGAAACTGCTGAACAGAATTTCTTCAAACTTGATATGATTTATCCTTAGGGTGTCCTGCACAAAAATTGTGTTCGGTATTTTGATCCGTCAAAAAACATGGCCGCCGTTGCTAAAAATAGACCAAGGGGGTCAGACTACTGTTTTTGGCTTGTAAATCAAAAAGTATAAGAGATAGATGAAATCTGATGCCACGGTGCTGCTTCAGCATCAAAAGCTCTACAAAAGTCTCTATTGAGTCGAAGTTGTCAGATGACCCCTTATGGGAGTTATGGCCCCTTAAAGGTGAAAAATAGCATTTTTTCATGTTTTTGGCCTATGGAATGAAAACTATTGCAGATAGAGAGAAGCTGTTGCTTGCTTAAATGTTCAGCTCATTTAGCTCTACAAAAGTCTCCATAAGGTCAAAGTTGTCAAATGACCCCTTATAGGGGTTATGGCCCCTTAAAGGCAAAAAACAGAGTTTTTGGCCTGTAGAATGAAAACTATTGCAGATAGAGAAAAGCTGTAGCTTGCTTAAATGTTCAGCTCCTTTAGCTCTACACAAGCCTCCATAGGGTCGAAGTTGTCAGATGACCCCTTATAGGGATTACGGCCCCTTAAAGGCAAAAAATAGTGTTTTTGGCCTATAGAATGAAAACTATTGCAGATAGAGAAAAGCTGTTGCTTGCTTAAATGTTCAGCTCATTTAGCTCTACACAAGTCTCCATATGGTCGAAGTTGTCAGATGACCCCTTATAGGGGTTACAGCCCCTTAAAGGCAAAAAATAGTGTTTTTGGCCTATGGAATGAAAACTATTGCAGATAGAGAAAAGTTGTTGCTTGCTTAAATGTTCAGCTCATTTAGCTCTACAAAAGTTTCCATAGGGTCAAAGTTGCCAGATGACCCCTTATAGTGGTTACAGCCCCTTAAAGGCAAAAAAAAGTGTTTTTGGCCTAAAGAAAGAAAACTTTTGCAGATAGAGAAAAGATGTTTCTTGCTTAAATGTTCAGCTTAATTAGCTCTACAAAAGTCTTTTTAGGGTCGAAGTTGTCAGATGACCCCTTTAAGGGGTTATGGCCCTTTAAAGGTGAAAAATAGTGTTTTTTGCTTTGGAATGAAAACTATTGCAGATAGAGAAAAGCTTTTTATTGCTTAAACATTCAGCTCATTTAGCTATACAAGAGTCTTCAAAGGGTTGACATTAAGACCAGGTGAGCAATTCAGGCTCCTGGGAGCCTCTTGTTTCAGTCACATTCTACTTTTTTCAAACAGATAATATTAAGAAAATCAACACTGCAATGCCTGCCTACCGTATTTTTTTCACCTATAAACCAGAAACACACTTTTTTGGGGCCTAACATCAAATTTTGGACCAGACACATGTTTAGTATCACATTGCCAGTATGCAAATAGGGCCTGGGGAGAACACTGCTAAAATATTTCTCAATAGGATCTTATGACTTGTTACATTTTGTGCCCTCATAAGAGTTATTCCCCTTAAAGTTAAAATGACCTGTTCAACAAAATTTTTAAGGGCATTTCTTTTTATTTTAACCAAAAAATCTGAAACTTCTACATTGTAGAACTAGAAGCCTTACAAAAGGAGAAAGAAGAAGAAGACAGAAGAAAGCTGAGGGAAGAGAGAAAGGCAGAGAAAGAGAGAAAGAAGCAGGAGAACAGACAGAAATATCTAAGTCAAAGAGGGGAGGAAGAGGAAGATAAAACATCTTCATCAGAAGGTCTGTATGTTGCCAAAGGTGTATACCCTTATATATTTGAATGATGGAATAGCTGTACACATGATAGTTTGCAAAGGTGACACTGTTGGCTATGTCACGTTCATTTAATCCACATCTCATTATCATCTATATAGGCGCCACTATAGCATTTTCATCTTGTGAGAAATTGTGACTCTATTTTATTCACTGAGTTGGTTGCAGATATATTATTTTTGTCTTCTTAATTAAAATCTTACCTTTACACAGAAAAATAATGCTCTGCCCTACCTGGTGAATAAAACAAGAGTAATACATTCTGCACATCTTGATAAATAATCTTAAGTACCGTATAGGGGGTTATTTTTGTGATGGTTTAACTTTTGATTATTTTTGCAGGTCGTGGGGAACCGAAAAATAAATCACGCAAAAATATCCATCT
The DNA here is from genome assembly GCA_963971305.1 of Arcuatula senhousia. Lineage (NCBI taxonomy): Eukaryota > Metazoa > Mollusca > Bivalvia > Mytilida > Mytilidae > Arcuatula > Arcuatula senhousia. Next base: position 23,942 of record CAXARO010001699.1, read on the forward strand.
TATGCAAATCATATACAAACAAATTCACAAAATTTTTTCACATACCTCATAACACAAAACCATGAAAATTTATCCTGGCGAAAAATAGCCCGCTATACTGTACTATTTAAGATTCATATCATCTATTACCTGCTGACCTTCATGTAATACTTTTAAATGTTAGACTAACAGGTTTTCTGTAGAAAATTACAGCTTTGGTTGTACACATATAGTTGTTATTATAAACTGTTTTAAAAAAAAATGTTCAAGTGAAGTTCTTGAATTTTACGAAAAAAAAGTTAAAATCACTATATGTTCTGGTTTGCGGGTTTACCAAGAGACATTACCAGTGGGTGTATTGCAAGATCTTGCAACAAGCAGCAGCTGCTTACCCTTCCTGAGCACCTAAGTTCACTATTTTAACAACTTGAGTTAAGGTTGTTGATTGCTATTTAGGAGTTTTGTGTGCATTTATAATCTCTGTTTATCAAGTTTATTGGCGCTGTTTTTTGTTTATTTAATGGCCTAAGTGTTTTTGGCCCTTTTGATATTTAAATGCTCCATTGGTACCTCTCAGCTTTTTCCTATTAATGCTATTTTCTTATCATGTTTATGTTTTATTTGACTTTTGTAGGTGAAAGACAAGAGGAAGAAACTACAGTTAAAGCTAAAGTCAACAAAGGTAAACGCTTTTACACAGGATGTTTATACTATGTCATGTATGTCACACACAAAAATAAACTGCATAGTTTTCTCCATTTTGGTTAGTGCCCACATGTCTCATTTCTCTCTCTGTAGTTAATTATGACCATTAGAACACTACAAAAATGAACAAGAATTGAAGTATTACTGAATTTTTCTTGATTGGAAAACACCAATAAAAATGTTCTTTTGTGGCATAGATCTTTAATATTATTAGCTGGATTTCACGGAATGAAAAATCTAGGTTATGAAATGGTGAATGTTGGGCAGCAGACAGGGAAGAAATTTGCGTTACAGTTTTCTCAGCAACTACTTATCACAGCAACTTGATATTTGGTATACAGAATCGAGGGGGGGTCTGATAATGTAGTTAACGAAATTTCAGGTCTGTCACCAACTCATTACCTGTTGAATGAAATCCGTAATATTTGTACTTTTATAGATTTTTTGTATATTTTTGGGCCAGATTTCACTGTGTTAACATCCAGGATCAGATGGCAGGTTGGAAAAGGTGTTTAACATTTCTCAGTAATTAGCCTCTTGACTTTTGGTATACAGCAACAGCATAGGGTTCCATATTGTGGGTATTGATTTCAGGCTGTTTGCTGTTTTTGTACCATGTGTACATGTTCTGTCTATTTGACAAAATCTGTCCATTTTTTGTCTTTGACCAAATTTTAATCTTGATTTGTCTGATTAATTTAATGGTTTTTTTTTATTAGAAAAACAGAAACCCATTTTATTGACACTTATTAAAAGTAAGTTTTCACATGTTATGTCTATTTGCAGCAAAAGGTGGTGGCTGCTGTATAAAGTTGCTGTTGTCATTAGTAATGACCGTGATATTTATGGTGGGGATGTTGTATGCCATCCAAGTCTACTGCAATCGGGAAAAGGCTGATAAATTCTGCCAGGAATACGGACATTCTGTTGTTCAGCAAACAAATTATATTCTCAATGATTTAGAAAAACAGTTTCAATTTTATTTTAAAGAATTTCAGAAAAAATTTGGTTAGTGATATTTTATGTAATTGGTGCATGGATGAAAACATATTTATAATCTGACTGATAATTTTCTTATATGAGAATTTGAAAAATTGAAAGAGCTATCTAAGAAGTATTCAAAATAGTCAAATAGAAATTACAATATACCATAAATTAAACTATTATCTCATTATAAGATACAATATATATTAGTTTTGGACATATAATGTTCTAATATTCATATACATGTATACTGCTCATTTTAAAATTCCTAATAAGTTTACAATGGATGGATGTGACCTTTTACAACTGGTTTATACATTTGTGGTGAAAAATTTGATAAAAAAATCAAGGATAGTTTTATAATATATCATATAAAGTTAGAAGAAATTTTACTTTATATATCAATTTTGTATTATCTGCATGTGCAGGTAGTGAATTTGGAAGGCAGGAGCCCTGTAACAGAATTAGAAATAAGTTGCATTTTTTCAACTAAAAAAACCGTTTCTGTTAAAACACTTGCCTGACATGCAGTTAACCATCATGACCAGATATTGATCATATATATCACAAGAAAAATATAAATTATTGTCATCTATTCACTACCTGCACATGCAAAATTGATATTTAATGTTAAATTTCTTCTAACTATGATATATTATAAAACAATCCTTGATTTTTTATTGTCATCCTTTTCATATAGATACAAAATTATTGATTTTCATTATTTTAAAATATTATTTTGATATATTTGTATTATTTTGTGTTAATACATATATGTATGGAAACTCTTTTATTCACTTATTTCAAATATGCAAGCATTACGTTAATCGATGTCTGTGATATTGAAAATACTATTCAAGAAAATAATACATGTATAAATCAGTAATTAAGAAAAAGGGCTATTATGTTTACTTGGCATGGTGCTGATTATGGATTTGCATAAATTGTATTCATTACTTAAAACCTTAAGTAGGTCAAATAAGTAAGAATACATGCTGTAATAAGTACACAACAAATAATACAACTGCTGTAAGATATCTATTAATAAGTATTTCGACTATGTCAAATAGACAGTTATGAAAGATTTTATTTTAATGTTAGTTAAAAATAAAATGATCATTATGGCTTACAACATGTACAACACAAGTAATAAGCCATATTCAAATTATTTTGACTTTTAATTTTTTACCTAAGATTGACATACTATACATTTCTTAGTAATCTAGATGTAGTACATCTCTAAATTCATTATGTTATTTTATGATTTTTATGATTGAACATCATTAAAGACAAATTTTGTTAAAATAATTATTACATTTTTTCTTTGATCTTCCAAATTATGCTGTATTATGATTTATTGGATGGCAAAGCAGCAAAACTTTAATAATAAATGTATTTATTTTGAATGTGTTTAATTTTGACATATGTGCCTGAAGTAAAGGTTATTAGGCAAAATTTATTTGACATTGAAAGGGTTATAAGATTAATAAGGGGGTCATCTGACAATATGGTGGATCTTAAGGGTTCTCAATCAAAATCTAAAAATCTGTCACCCTTTTTGAGTTATTAGCAAAAAAATGCAGTTTAACCTCATGTTCTATTTTTAGCCACAACGGCCATGTTTTACAACCAATCAAAAATCCCCACATCAGTTCTATACACCTAATGCTAATAAACAACAATACCAAGTTTGGTTCCAATTGGACTTAAAGTGTCAGAGGCTATACATCTTAAACCTTGGAACTGGGTGCTTGATATCTATTGCATGGAATATAGTATTGGTCAACAGTCAATCACATTGCCTATAAGAGAGTTTGAGTCCTGGTTTGATATATTAAAAATAAAGACCTCAAAACATATTAAATAACCAACTCATGTAACAAGCCTTTTGGTTACCTGTCCAAGGTCAGCAGTCTGAGACTGAATGAGTATGTGCCTCAATATTATCTCTCAATTTTAATTGGCTCATAAAGTCTGTACATGTACAAAGGTCACAAGACTTATATATATTTAAAAATCTGTAATAAACTTTTGTATGTGTACAAAGGTCAACTTCAGAACTTTGTTGGAATCCAATGGGTACAAAAAACTTCTTCATACAGACTTTTTCTCAGCATGTGTCCTTGTATGTAATAAAGATGTCTAAAAAATTTGTCTCATTGTAATAGTTCTCATTGCTTCGCATCAAAGCTTACATTTGGGTAGTAAATGAAAATATGTCACACACAAATTATATAGACAATAATGAGATGGGGGAATACGGTGACAGTACTTTAATGGGTATCAATTTTCGTGGATTGGGTGTAAATTGCATATTCTTAAATTGGATTCATGAATTCATGGTTTGATTAACATTCTCTATTAATATCAATGTTAAATTCTCTATTCTTTTGGAATTTAATTTCATTCCTTTCCTGTCCATGAACAGTAATACTCTTTGCTTCTGGCACAGTTAATGTATGCAATAGAAAATAATGAAATGTGGAATAAGTGTATGCGACACTGCCCAGAATCAAGCGGCAATTCAGAAAAACCACAATGGACAACCGACAGAAGCCTCCAAGGAGGCCATTTGGCACTGCTTGCGGTTCTGCAATTGGCCCATGGTCTAAATAAAATGCATATAATTCAAATCCAGTCCTGAAATAGTCACAGAAAGACCCCCTTCTTAAACAAGGAACAGAAAACATCAAAAAGACAAGTACAAACGAAAGCTTTGTCAAAGATTCATGGCTTAGGACAGGCACATATAATATTTGGCGGGGTTAAACTAGTTTTTTTGGCCCAACCTCCCCCCCCTATCAATTTTCATAGACAAAGCATAAAAATAAACACACAATAAAAATCAAATCGATCAATGTCCAATTCCACTAGAGAGAACCTAAGACAAAAAACAACAAGAACAAACAAAAGGACGGTAAAGAAACTCTCTATAGAACACTCGCTGTTACTGACAGCTAGCTGAGAATCATCAATCGACTGGTGTAAAAAAACCAAACATATCGATCTTAAATCCGACACAACACTTCAAACAATAATGATTTAGTGAAGTGTCATCACACAAAATCGACATGCTTGATCGATATAATGCTTAAAAATGACAATAGTAAAAACGTTTATGGAAGTTTTAAAGCAAGTATCAAGTTATCAATATTTCTGCCAAAAAACACTAAATTCAAAGATTTAACCAAAATATTCAATTCATATCCTTTCCGTGATAAATTTTGAAGCCATTTTTTCATTTCTAATGGATTGCTTTTAAACTTGTGACCTTTATAAAAAACTACCATAAAATTTAGGATGTGATATTCCTTTCACTATCAGAAAACGACGTGTACAATTAAATTTTTCAATAAGAGATCGATACTTGTGGAAAAATTTGGAAAAAGATTTTACTAATTCGTGGTATCGATAACCTTGTTTTAATATTTTTTTCAGTAATGAAATGGTTTTTATTATTAAAACCAGAAACACCACTGCAGATCCAAGCATATCTTACTAACTGTGAAATGTAAACCCCGTATGACGGCACTAGTGGAACATCTCCTTCAAGAAAAGCGAAATTTATAATAGGAAAGGTAAAGTCGTCACGTTTATCATATACTTTGGTTTGTAATTTTCCGTCAATAATACTTTAATCTAAATCTAAACAAGAGGCTCCCAGGAGCCTGAATCGCTCACCTGAACTACACAGATACATATGTTTTGTAGATATTATTGTGCTTAACCATATATGCGATTTAAATTTCTGAAATAACTTGGTTAGTTTTCAAGTTATTGGGCTTAATTAGTGCAAAATTTAGAAAAAAAATTGAAAAAAGGGCAATAACTCCCATATCAGCAGTCAGATCTTTTCCTAAATTTCAGGACAGGTACTTAATATGCTTATCACTTTTGATTTTTGCACAATTTTGATATCTGAAACCATTTTTGAGTTATTAGCAAAAAAAAATGAAATTTACGCCCTAGGTTCTATTTTAAGCCATGGCAGTCATGTTCTATTTTTTGTAACAGCGGCCATGTTTTTTTGCCTTTTAAAAAATCCCAACGCAAACTTTTTGCACAATACCCTAAGGAACATCCATATCAAGTATGGCTGCATTTGGCCAAGCAGTTTCAGAGAAGAAGATGTTTGAAAAAAGCTTACGGACGATGGACGACGGACGACGGACGCAAAGTGATGGCAATAGCTCATTCGGGTCAGGTGACCTTCGGGTGAGGTGAGCTAAAAAGGACATCTATCACCGGTGACGTTAGATTTGTTCAAGGTTAATTCAGAAGGATAAATATCTGTAATAAAATTAGAAAATGAAGGATTGTTGAGTGCAAGAATGTCGTTTAAATATCTACAAGTATAATTGAAAATTTCGATTAGGTTTTGTTTGTTGGGGTCTTTTGTAATTTAGCCATAAATTGTGATTCATAACAGTAAAGGAAAAGATCGGCTATTAGTGGCGCACAATTAGTACCCATAGGAATGCCAATAATTTGGCGATAAATTTGTTTACCAAAACGTATGTAAATATTATCTAACAAATAATTTAGAGCAATAATAGTCTCTGCATCAGTCCAGTTAATGTAACCTTTTTGAATATCCTTACTAAAAAAAAATTTTTTCTAAATGAATTTGAAACTCTAGAACAGATAATCACTTTTAGATTTGTCAAAACACCATTTAACCAAATATTCAAATTTCTTTTTAATCAGATTATGCAGTAGGTTAGTATATAAAGTAAAAAAATCGTACCTATCAACAGTATGGAAAGTATTTTCAAATGCACGAAGCTTGTCCAAAACATCAGATAATTTTTTACCCTCCAAAAATGATTAATTCCACTGTTTTCGAATACCCTTTCACAGGATTGAATAATAAATTCCTTCATAGTAGTTAAAGTAAGAGATAGAACTTTGGAAATATGGGTTAAAGAACACTTACTTGAAGCAGAGATAAAGGGAGATCTATATGGATTTTGTGCAATTTAGGTATCCAGTACATAGTAGGTAACTTATAGTATGTTGGGGGAACTCGAAGTCGTCAATGATACCGTACCTGATTCTGTCGGATGCACGGGAACGAAAGTGTTCGATTTTTTTATATCGTGCATTAAAACCTCAAGGTAATACTATCTTCATACCACAACGACATTGTTAGCTGCTTTATCGGCGGGAACAAACACGTATCGCAAACCAAGTAAACGGATTTTTTACTTTATTCGATAAAGGTAAGTATTAGGCCTAAAATCAACAATTGAATTTTGAAATTGGCTGATTCTGAGTTAAACAGTTGTCATAAATTTATTAATAAAACGGTCTAGAGATTTTGAGTCGGCCCCTTCTCTCCTGATCCAAGATTAGCATTAAGAGAGAAGGGAAGTTTTGATACAGTTTAGGCAGGAATTCCAATTAATTTTTGTGGGTGGTCTAAACTTTGGTCCCTTTTTCAAGAAATTCATAACATCTGGGTCATTGACGATTGAAAGGTCTCCGGTAATAACACAACTTTCATAAACAAGCAGCATTTCTTTAAAAATCCACCAACCAGCAGCCTTTAATGTGATAAGTGATCACTGCTGACCATCTTGCATTGACCCAAAATTAAAAATACACTACATAAGTTGGACATAGAGCAATTGGAATAAAGATGAAGGGACAAACAAGATTTGTCAAAGATTCCTGGCGTAGGGCAGGCTAATATGGTTCACATATAGGATGTGGCTAGGTATAGTGTGCACTTGTACACAGGTAACAAAACCATATAGACTGAACGAAAAAGCAGATCATTTGTATTTCACGGGACTTATATAGTCTGAACATGTACAAAGGTAAAAAAAACTAGTAATAGTATAGTATGTACCTGTTAGTACGTGTACAAAAGTGATGTTTTGGCTAAAGGACCTTAATATCGTGAGCCAAGACGAATCAACTGGAGCTATAATTTCAAAACAATTATGGATTCAGTTGAGGACTATGCCAGAAAATGGGCCAAAAAAGAACAGGAGAAAGAATGTGACGTTTTGTCAGAATGGGTAAAAGCTGTGAGGTCATTGGTTTTGAAAAGAATCAATTCTTTGAAAGGCTCAATGAGCACTAAGGCAACATCCATTTTCAGCAACGCTAATGTTGCCAAAACATTGTCCACCTTACATGACAAATATGTAGTTGTACCTGCAGACAAAGCACCAAATAACATCATTTTGTGTGCAAGAAACACTATATTGACTGTTTGACAGCTGAATTGGGGGTTGGTTGTACCAGCAACAGCACCACATACAAGGCTACACCACTGTCTAAGGAGGAAATCAATGACAATCACAAATCTGTCATTTCCTCCTTCGGCCTTTCTGTTGGTGTCAGTAATGATGACATTCCATCCCTGTATTGGATTCCCAAATTACATAAAAATCCATACAAACAGCGCTTCATTGCAGGGTCATCCTAATGTACAACTAAACCTCTTTCAGTTTTGTTGACTTCAATACTTACGGCAGTAAAATCCGGCCTCCAGAAATATTACGATTGTTGTTATTCTAGAAATGGTGTCAATCAAATGTGGATCCTGAAGAATTCGAAGGAACTGATGGAGATTCTTAACTCTAAATCAGTTTCATCTTGTAACAGCATCAAAACATTCGATTTCTCCACACTTTACACTTCTATTCCACATGAACAACTGAAATCACGATTGGCACAGCTGATTAAACGCAGCTTTTTCAAAAAGAATGGAAAACGCAGGTACAAATTTCTTGTAGTCGATTATACCAAGACTTACTTTGTCATCAATGAGTCTAAGAAAAAGAACAAATTTACAGAAGACCAAATAATCGACATGCTCAACTTTCTTATTGACAACATATTTGTTCAGTTTGGTGGACGTGTCTTTCAGCAAACAATAGGGATTCCAATGGGCACTAATTGTGCACCTTTGCTTGCTGATTAGTTTCTTCATTCATATGAAGCAGACTTCTTGCAATCTCTTCTAGACAAAAAAGACCATACGCGGGTATGTTAATGGAGTTCCGCGATATTTTATACAAAATCGATGTTCAATGAAAGTATACTTTGAAGCGGATATTTTCGTCATAATGATTGTAAGATACAACTTTGAATAAAAATATTGAAATGTCCTTTGGTTTCACTTTCGTTTCTGCTATTTTTTATTTTTCGGAAACATCAAGGTGTCACGTGACCGACAAAAGGGGTAACTTAATGTAAATTCGTTAAAGGCTATTTTCCAACCTTTTACACTGGACGGATTTTTTTGAAATTTGGCACCGAGTTGGAGGAAACTGCCTATTATTTGAAAAGTTCTGGCCGGTTGCTAAAATCTGGTCGGAAATATTTTTAATATAAAATAATTTGTTGAGGAGAATGGAAAATGAGCATTTCTTTGCGAATTAATCATTACTTTTTGTTCAAAATGTATGCATTTGATTAATCGGCCAGAACTTTTTGAAAACTACATAATTTTCTGAATTCGACCATGTAGGTTTTATTTTCGAAGACTATTTCTAAAAGCTTGGAATTTTCATCTAAAGATGGCATGTAACGCCGTGATTTGTCATCGCCGTTAACGTCAAACACTCAGGTGACGTCATAAGGGAGTTAACTCAAGCCAAGGGTATTTTGTCATGTCATACAAAATAAAAAAAAAACGTCGTACGCTTTACCCCGGCAATTACTTGTCAAGTACTGTTTTGTTTTTAATGTCAAGTTATTAAGCATAAAATATTTTAGCGGGTGAATAAATAAAGTTATGCCAAACCTTCCTTATATGAAACCGAAACCAACGTCGCCGACTTTTTCAAAATTTTGTCCAATTTTGGTGACAGTTTTCTTTCTTCTTTTAATTTTACGATGTCCTTTTATTAAATGTAATTGTTTTTTGTACAATTTAATATCTATAAGTTATGTTTTTATCCACATTTTGGCAATATTCGTGTGACTTGCACCTAAAACTATGCAATAATCATGTGCCGTGCAACTAAAATGCAGGGATTTGCCTGATATATAAACGGTTCATAAACCAAAAGAAAAAGACAAATTCTTGGTATATAGTGGCAGTACATGTATGTCTGAATAGTGGTGAATCATTCAAGATTCCGATTAGAACTTCTATTTCTTTGTAAAAAAAACTCCCGAAAAAAAACTGCCAAGAAGTTGCCCCAAGTCTATTTTATTTTTATAAATATAATGTTTTTTTTAAATCAAATTACTATATATAGACAGGGATTAAGACATCCCTGATATAGAGTTATAGACAAAGAACAATTTAAGGAAAATAATCTAGTTAATTTATTAGCATATTATTATGTTTGTTAGATAAATAATGTAAAATTTAAGTTATGTTGCCCTTACAAGCCCACATTTTTGCTTGAAGATTAAACAAGAACATAAATGATTTCATAAATTGCATCAAATATATATTAACCATACAAATTGTATAAGTAAAGTGTATCACAGACCTTTGAATAAATGTGAGTAATTAATAGTCAAAAGTTGACTGGTTGCTTTTTGGCTGCTGAGGAAAACAACATGATTTTTTAATGCTGACAGTCATGAAAATGATGTGCCAATTTAAAATGTGGTAAATGAAAATTGCAAAATGGAATATATACACTGTAAATGTTACATAATTTTTGAGTGTATAGTTTTAAGATGATTGTACTATGATGAATTGAAAGGATTTATAAAAATACTTTGTTACAGTGGATTGAGTAAATATGCATGCCACAAAATCTTATTAAATAAAAAAAAAACTTATGGAGCATTAACAGCTTTCAACTTTTATTAGTCTTTTATCATTTTTTAATAGACTTCATTTGGCAAATAAATTGAAACTATGTGATTTTATTCTTTCTTGCACTTGAGCTGTTCACATGGTATTTTGCATTGGCACTTTGAATGTGTTTTCTTTATCTTTGTGTGTCTAGTCAACTATTATACTTGTATGTCCAATATGGGTTCAGACAGGACTTTCTTCATTAATGTATTGTTCTGTTCTGTATTTGCCTTGATATGATGTTTTGTGGATCCATCAACAATAGAAAATATTTAGAGTAACAAACAAAAAAAGTTCTTATACCACATCTATTATTTAATATTTCACTTGATATTAAATTCACCACTGAACTCATTCCTTTACACAACATATTAATTCATGATTTTTACTCAATCTTTTTCACATCATCCTAGGATGTTTATATATTTTGTAGCTGCTCAAAACAAATTTTCATAATTTCTATAGACTTTTGGACTCCTTAGTTGGAAGAATAAAGCAACACTATTTTGATGCTAGATATTTCCACTTGTATTCCACATGTTTCAGTATTGTAAGAATTATATATGCACAGTCAGCATTTATTCATATCTTGATGACTTAATTATCAACTTTTAGCTTTATATGTCTCTTTGTCTGAAAGAAAAAAAATATTTATACTTTACTTGCTAATACACATATATTAAACATACAATGTAGGACACAATTCACATATAAATCCACATTTAAATTAATATTTTGCAAATAAATAATGTTTAAGAAATAAATATCAGCTTACAATAATGTATTTTTTATCAACAATAATGATCAATACATGTAATAGTCTTGCAATTTCACATGTCCTAAAGTTGCAGCAATTCCACTTTAATATTATCAATCAATCAATCAATCAGCTTATTGGATAAAGCTCATGAATTAACAATGCAATGTAATCAAAAAGACATATGTAAGACATAAGTATAAGATGTAAACAAGATGAAATAAAACATTTTTGTCCCAATATTTCAAGTTATAATATTATATTATATTAATTAATTCATAATTTTTGGCCTAATACCTGTACATGTACATATTTCATATTATTTACATGTATTATCAGGTGTATTACTTGGTTATCTTAGCAGTAATGAAAAGGATTTCATACCATAAAATGAGATTTTATCAACTGTACAGGACTGTATGCACATGTCATGCATGAGTACAAAATCAAATTGTATGACCACATCCTATCTTAACCTTTTAAATTTTTAAAATGATCAAGTTAATTGTCCTTTTATTTTTACTAGCTGACAGTAATGCTGAATTTTAACTTTTGGCACTACCAGCAAAAGACCTAAGACATGAGCTACAATGACCTAAAACTTATAATGTGTGTGCAAAAGCATTTCAAAAGTCAAGAAATAACACACATGTATAAAATCTGAGAAATTGGCACGAGTGTTCTTCTTTATTGTCAAAGTAGATCTAATGGTAGGCTAGCGATACAATTTTAAACATCATATTTCTCATGAAAATAAAACAATATTACACAAAACTAATAAATAACCTGTTTGTATTTTTCCGATATTCGTAGTGGTCCAAAGTGGCATGGCAAATCATCACACTGCCAACACTGGGTCGGATTTCAGCAAGGGCTAACGATTTTACGGCTACATCGTCCATGTCGTCAATAAAAGAATGTTAAAATTGTTTCCCATAATGAAATTAATTCAGAGCTCCGCCAACAAGGTCATCATCTTTAGAGTAGAGACGTAACAACTGACTTTTTATTAAAAAAACAGGTGCTTGTTGACATTTCAACGTCACTTACACAAAATGGACGACGTCATAACAACGTCCAAGCACTTTTCCGATAATGATTTTCCAAATATGGTCATTGAAATACGCCCACGGCTTTTGACATATTTTATATTCTGTGAGAAATAACAAATATGTTCACTTGAAATGAAACAAAGGGTTCTTTTAGAATAAATATTGAACTTTTGAATCGATGTAAGACCGAATACACACTAGGTAAACGCTGTCCGCGAGAGCAAAGATATTTCGCGTTTTCACTGTACGGATATTTCGGGTTGTTGTTGACATTGGACACCAGGATTAAAATCGGTGTTTATTTTTACTATTTGAAGCCAATCGGAACTCATCGGCCTTAAAGAAAAACGTTATTTTTTAGTGTAACGGAAACAGCCGAATAGTTACGATTGTATTTGAAGCATGGAATTGTATATGCTGACCCAATGTCTTTTTAAAATATACATTTCCAATCTTCTTTCAGTTTTAATGAAATTATTTGGTACTTTATCAACAATATTTGTATTTTTTTTTAGCAGATGTATAGTTTTAAAAAAAAACCGATAATTTACCTATTTTTCTAATATTGTAAATGAACGGTGATTCAAAACACTTCAAAACAAGATTACTATTTACCCAAAATGCATTCACACCCCTTCCTTATCATAAATCGCAGAAAATGCTCGTAACAGAGAACCTTCTGTACTGTTATTTCCTGTTCCGATTTGGCTGTCAAAATCTTACTGTACTGTTATTTCTGTTAAACTGTACTGATATTCTGTGTTCTTTAAAATTTTATTCGTATATAAAAAAACAGACTTCAAATTGCAAGATTGACTTACTGTCATATACACATGCAGGGCATTGGAACTTGTAATATATACTACCTCCTGTTTTCCGAATGGTCGAGTTGGAGTATCCATAGCACGACTTGGTGCAGCACCTTGTTACACAATACAATCATATAACAGCCAGATAAGCAAGTAACTATTCTAACAGTTATTTTTTTTTAAATAGATACTTTTTTAAATTAAACAACATTGCAATCTTATTTATACCCCCCCCCCCAAAAAAAAAAAAACTACGTGGAAAATCGACAAAATATTTTGTTATTCTATGTATTTACTTCTCAACCCCATTCGATGCATAATACTACGTTCACGTACATAAACAAACAAAATGAAATTCATGTCAAACCCCATGCATTCATTCATAAGTTACAAATTGTTGTCCCCCTAAGAATGAATATTTCTTGATCTACCTACATGTACTTCACCATTGTTCTATGGGGAATTTAATGTTGCACGTATGAAATCTACATATGCAAATGCGAGAGTTCAACTCAAGATGTAGCACATAGGTCCCTAGCACATATGCCTTTAGTGAAAATACATATTTAAAAGATAATACATAATACCGCCTGGTCTCCAAAACACATTACTATTAAGCTTTTAACCAAAAGTTAATATTTACAGGATACTTTTTCAATTTGTGCTCACAAATCTGAACTTTCCATTTTTATCAATTTTTAGACAAATTGTATACTTCTTATACATGGACGTCAAGTTGGTTACTTATTCCTTATTCCCTATTCGTTACTTATTCCCTATTCCCTATTCGTTACCTATTCGTTACTTATTCCCTATTCCCTATTCGTTACCTATTCGTTACTTATTCCCTATTCCCTATTCGTTACCTATTCGTTACTTATTCCCTATTCCCTATTCGTTACCTATTCCCTATTCCCTATTCGTTACCTATTCGTTACTTATTCCCTATTCCCTATTCGTTACCTATTCGTTACTTATTCCCTATTCCCTATTCGTTACTTATTCGTTACTTATTCCCTATTCCCTATTCGTTACTTATTCCTTATTCCCTATTCGCTACTTATTCGTTCAACGAATGGAAAACGAATAGGTAACAGGCTTTTCACAGCTAGAAAATACATGCGATCGGCACTTTATTGCCATTAAAAGATTGGTTATGTCAAGTCTGACTGCCTGTTACCTCACTTATACCAATAAAAAGTATTTTAGTAGGGCCGATGTACGCTAGATCGAATAGGAAACGAATAGGTATCAGGCTTTTCACAGTTAGAAGACACATGCGATCTTCATTTTATTGTCATGAAAAGACAGATTATGTCAAGTCTGACTGCCAGTAACCTCATTTATCCCAATAAAAAGTTTGTTAGGAGGGCCGATATACGCCAGTTTGGATAGGCAATATATAGGAATGGGTATCAGGCTTTTCACAGCTAAAAGACACACGAGATTTGCACTTTATTGTTATGAAAAGATTAACCATGTCAAGTCTGATTGCCATTTACCCCATTTATCCCATTTATCCCAATAAAAAAGTCTTTAAGTAGGGCCAATATACGCTTGCTTGAATAGGCAACGAATGGGAAACGAATAGGTAACAGGCTTTTCACAGCTAAAAGACAAATGAGATCTGCACTTTATTGTCATGAAAAGATTAACCATGTCAAGTCTGACTGCCTGTTACCTCAGTTATCCCAATAAAAGTATTTTAGTAGGGCCGATAAACGCTAGTCCGAATAGGCAATGAATGGGAAACGAATAAGTAACAGGCTTTTCACAGCTGAAAGACACATGAGATCTGCACTTTAATGTCATGAAAAGATAGATTATGTCAAGTCTGACTGCCAGTAACCTCATTTATCCCAATAAAAGGTCTTTAAGTAGGGCCAATATACGCTAGTTCGAATAGGCAACGAATGGGAAACGAATAGGTAACAGGCTTTTCACAGCTTAACGACGCATGATTTCTGCACTTTATTGTCATGAAAAGATAGATCATGTCAAGTCTGACTGTCAGTAACCTCATTTTTCCTAATAAAAGGTATTTTAGTAGGGCCAATATACGCTAGTTCGAATAGGCAACGAATGGGAAACGAATAGGTAACAGGCTTTAAACAGCTAAAAGACACATGATATCTGCACTTTATTGTCATGAAAAGATTAACCATGTCAAGTCTGACTGCCTGTTACCTCAGTTATCCCAATAAAACGTATTTTAGTAGGGCCTCATCGCTAGTCCGAATAGGTAATGAATGGGAAACGAATAAGTAACAGGCTTTTCACAGCTGAAAGACACATGAGATCAACCCTTTATTGCTATGAAAAGGTTTATTATGTCAAGTCTCATTGCCTCTAACCTCATTTATCCCAATAATCAAGCTATTGGTAGGGCAGATCTTCTGTATTTCGAATAATTAACGAATGGGAAACGAATAGGTAACAGGCTTTTCACAGCTAGAAGACACATGAGATCTACACTTTATTGACATGAAAAGGTTAATTATGCCAAGTCCCATTGCCTGTAACCTCACTTATCGCAATAATTAATCTTTTGGTAGGGCAAATTGACAATATTGCGAATAGGAAACGAATAGGTAACAGGCGTTTCACAGCTAGAAGACACATGAGATCTACACTTTATTGACATGAAAAGGTGAATTATATCAAGTCTCATTGCCTGTAACCTCATTTATCCCAATAATTAATCTAATGGTAGGGCAAATTAACGCTATTTCGAATAGGTAACGAATGGGAAACGAATAGGTAACAAGCGTTTCACAGCTAGAAGACACATGAGACCTACACTTTATTGACATGAAAAGGTTAATTATATCAAGTCTCATTGCCTCTTACCTCATTTATCCCAATAAACAATCTATTGGTAGGGCAGATTTTCGGTATTTCGAATAAGAAACGAATGGGAAACGAATAGGTAACAGTCTTATCACAGCTAAAAGACACATGAGATCAACCCTTTATTGCTATGAAAAGGTTAATTATGTCAAGTCTCATTGCCTGTAACCTCACTTATCGCAATAATTAATCTTTTGGTCGGGCAGATTGACGATATTGCGAATAGAAAACGAATAGGTAACAGGCGTTTCACAGCTAGAAGACACATGAGATCTACACTTTATTGACATGAAAAGGTTAATTATGTCAAGTCTCATTGCCTGTAACCTCATTTATCCCAATGATTAATCTAATGGTAGGGCAAATTAACGCTATTTCGAATAGGTAACGAATGGGAAACGAATAGGTAACAAGCATTTCACAGCTAAAAGACACATGAGACCTACACTTTATTGACATGAAAAGGTTAATTATATCAAGTCTCATTGCCTGTAACCTCACTTATTGCAATAATTAATCTTTTGGTAGGGCAGATTGCGATCTTGCGAATAGGAAACGAATAGGTAACAGGCGTTTCACAGCTAGAAGACACATGAGATCTACACTTTATTGACATGAAAAAGTTAATCATATCAAGTCTCATTGCCTGTAACCTCATTTATCCCAATAATTAATCTAATGGTAGGGCAAATTAACGCTATTTCGAATAGGTAACGAATGGGAAACGAATAGGTAACAAGCTTTTCACAGCTAGAAGACACATGAGACCTACACTTTATTGACATGAAAAGGTTAATTATATCAAGTCTCATTGCCTCAAACCTCATTTATCCCAATAATCAATCTATTGGTAGGGCAGATTTTCGGTATTTCGAATAAGAAACGAATGGGAAACGAATAGGTAACAGGCTTCTCACAGCTAAAAGACACATGAGATCAACCCTTTATTGCTATGAAAAGGTTAATTATGTCAAGTCTCATTGCCTCTTACCTCATTAATCCCAATAATCAATCTATTGGTAGGGCAGATTTTCGGTATTTCGAATAAGAAACGAATGGGAAACGAATAGGTAACAGGCTTTTCACAGCTAGAAGACATATGAAATCAATCCTTTATTGCTATGAAAAGGTTAATCATGTCAAGTCTCATTGCCTGTAACCTCACTTATCGCAATGATTAATCTTTTGGTAGGGCAGATTGACGATATTGCGAATAGGTAACGAATAGGTAACAGGCGTTTCACAGCTAGAAGACACATGAGATCTACACTTTATTGACCTGAAAAGGTTAATTATGTCAAGTCTTATTGCCTGTAACCTCATTTATCCCAATAATCAATCTATTGGTAGGGCAGATTTTCTGTATTTCGAATAAGAAACGAATGGGAAACGAATAGGTAACAGGCTTTTCACAGCTAAAAGACACATGACATCAATCCTTTACTGCTATGAAAAGGTTAATTATGTCAAGTCTCATTGCATGTAAACTCACTTATCGCAATAATTTATCTTTTGGTAGGGCAGATTGACGATATTGCAAATAGGAAACGAATAGGTAACAGGCGTTTCACAGCTAGAAGACACATGAGACCTACACTTTATTGACATGAAACGGTTAATTATATCAAGTCTCATTGCCTGTAACCTCATTTATCCCAACAATTAATCTAATGGTAGGGCAAATTAACGCTATTTCGAATAGGTAACGAATGGGAAACGAATAGGTAACAAGCGTTTCACAGCTAGAAAACACATGAGACCTACACTTTATTGACATGAAAAGGTTAGTTATGTCAAGTCTCATTGCCTCTAACCTCATTTATCCCAATAATCAATCTATTGGTAGGGCAGATTTTCGGTATTTCGAATAAGAAACGAATGGGAAACGAATAGGTAACAGGCTTCTCACAGCTAAAAGACACATGAGATCAACCCTTTATTGCTATGAAAAGGTTAATTATGTCAAGTCTCATTGCCTCTTACCTCATTAATCCCAATAATCAATCTATTGGTAGGGCAGATTTTCGGTATTTCGAATAAGAAACGAATGGGAAACGAATAGGTAACAGGCTTTTCACAGCAAGAAGACATATGAAATCAATCCTTTATTGCTATGAAAAGGTTAATCATGTCAAGTCTCATTGCCTGTAACCTCACTTATCGCAATGATTAATCTTTTGGTAGGGCAGATTGACGATATTGCGAATAGGTAACGAATAGGTAACAGGCGTTTCACAGCTAGAAGACACATGAGATCAACCCTTTATTGCTATGAAAAGGTTAATTATGTCAAGTCTCATTGCCTCTAACCTCATTTATCCCAATAATCAATCTATTGGTAGGGCAGATTTTCTGTATTTCGAATAAGAAACGAATGGGAAACGAATAGGTAACAGGCTTTTCACAGCTAAAAGACACATGAGATCAATCCTTTATTGCTATGAAAAGGTTAATTATGTCAAGTCTCATTGCATGTAACCTCACTTATCGCAATAATTTATCTTTTGGTAGGGCAGATTGACGATATTGCAAATAGGAAACGAATAGGTAACAGGCGTTTCACAGCTAGAAGACACATGAGACCTACACTTTATTGACATGAAACGGTTAATTATATCAAGTCTCATTGCCTGTAACCTCATTTATCCCAATAATTAATCTAATGGTAGGGCAAATTAACGCTATTTCGAATAGGTAACGAATGGGAAACGAATAGGTAACAAGCGTTTCACAGCTAGAAAACACATGAGACCTACACTTTATTGACATGAAAAGGTTAGTTATGTCAAGTCTCATTGCCTCTAACCTCATTTATCCCAATAATCAATCTATTGGTAGGGCAGATTTTCAGTATTTCGAATAAGAAACGAATGGGAAACGAATAGGTAACAGGCTTTTCACAGCTAGAAGACAAATGAAATCAATCCTTTATTGCTATGAAAAGGTTAATTATGTCAAGTCTCATTGCCTGTAACCTCACTTATTGCAATAATTAATCTTTTGGTAGGGCAGATTGACGATATTGCGAATAGGAAACGAATAGGTAACAGGCGTTTCACTCAATAGAAGACACATGAGATCTACACTTTATTGACATGAAAAGGTTAATTATATCAAGTCTCATTGCCTGTAACCTCATTTATCCCAATAATTAATCTAATGGTAGGGCAAATTAACGCTATTTCGAATAGGTAACGAATGGCAAACGCATAGGTAACAAGCGTTTCACAGCTAGAAGACACATGAGACCTACACTTTATTGACATGAAAAGGTTAATTATGTCAAGTCTCATTGCCTGTAACCTCATTTATCCCAATGATTAATCTAATGGTAGGGCAAATTAACGCTATTTCGAATAGGTAACGAATGGGAAACGAATAGGTAACAAGCATTTCACAGCTAAAAGACACATGAGACCTACACTTTATTGACATGAAAAGGTTAATTATATTAAGTCTCATTGCCTGTAACCTCACCTATTGCAATAATTAATCTTTTGGTAAGACAGATTGCGATATTGCGAATAGGAAACGAATAGGTAACAGGCGTTTCACAGCTAGAAGACACATGAGATCTACACTTTATTGACATGAAAAAGTTAATTATATCAAGTCTCATTGCCTAGCTGTAACCTCATTTATCCCAATAATTAATCTAATGGTAGGGCAAATTAACGCTATTTCGAATAGGTAACGAATGGGAAACGAATAGGTAACAAGCGTTTCACAGCTAGAAGACACATGAGACCTACACTTTATTGACATGAAAAGGTTAATTATATCAAGTCTCATTGCCTCAAACCTCATTTATCCCAATAATCAATCTATTGGTTTGGCAGATTTTCGGTATTTCGAATAAGAAACGAATGGGAATCGAATAGGTAACAGGCTTCTCACAGCTAAAAGACACATGAGATCAACCCTTTATTGCTATGAAAAGGTTAATTATGTCAAGTCTCATTGCCTCTTACCTCATTAATCCCAATAATCAATCTATTGGTAGGGCAGATTTTCGGTATTTCGAATAAGAAACGAATGGGAAACGAATAGGTAACAGGCTTTTCACAGCGAGAAGACATATGAAATCAATCCTTTATTGCTATGAAAAGGTTAATCATGTCAAGTCTCATTGCCTGTAACCTCACTTATCGCAATAATTAATTAATCTTTTGGTAGGGCAGATTGACGATATTGCGAATAGGTAACGAATAGGTAACAGGCGTTTCACAGCTAGAAGACACATGAGATCTACACCTTATTGACCTGAAAAGGTTAATTATGTCAAGTCTCATTGCCTCTAACCTCATTTATCCCAATAATCAATCTATTGGTAGGGCAGATTTTCTGTATTTCGAATAAGAAACGAATGGGAAACGAATAGGTAACAGGCTTTTCACAGCTAAAAGACACATGAGATCAATCCTTTATTGCTATGAAAAGGTTAATTATGTCAAGTCTCATTGCATGTAACCTCACTTATCGCAATAATTTATCTTTTGGTAGGGCAGATTGACGATATTGCAAATAGGAAACGAATAGGTAACAGGCGTTTCACAGCTAGAAGACACATGAGACCTACACTTTATTGACATGAAACGGTTAATTATATCAAGTCTCATTGCCTGTAACCTCATTTATCCCAATAATTAATCTAATGGTAGGGCAAATTAACGCTATTTCGAATAGGTAACGAATGGGAAACGAATAGGTAACAAGCGTTTCACAGCTAGAAGACACATGAGACCTACACTTTATTGACATGAAAAGGTTAGTTATGTCAAGTCTCATTGCCTCTAACCTCATTTATCCCAATAATCAATCTATTGGTAGGGCAAATTAACGCTATTTCGAATAGGTAACGAATGGGAAACGAATAGGTAACAAGCATTTCACAGCTAAAAGACACATGAGATCAATCCTTTATTGCTATGAAAAGGTTAATTATGTCAAGTCTCATTGCATGTAACCTCACTTATCGCAATAATTAATCTTTTGGTAGGGCAGATTGACGATATTGCAAATAGGAAACGAATAGGTAACAGGCTTATCCCAGTTAAAAGACACATGAGATCAACCCTTTATTGCTATGAAAAGGTTAATTATGTCAAGTCTCATTGCCTCCTACCTCATTTATCCCAATAATCAATCTATTGGTAGGGCAGATTTTCGGTATTTCGAATAAGAAACGAAGGGGAAACGAATAGGTAACAGGCTTTTCACAGCTAGAAGACATATAAGATCAATCCTTTATTGCTATGAAAAGGTTAATTATGTCAAGTCTCATTGCCTGTAACCTCACTTATCGCAATAATTAATCTTTTGGTAGGGCAGATTGACGATATTGCAAATAGGAAACGAATAGGTAACAGGCGTTTCACTCACTAGAAGACACATGAGATCTACACTTTATTGACATGAAAAGGTTGATTATGTCAAGTCTCATTGCCTCTAACCTCATTTATCCCAATAATCAATCTATTGGTAGGGCAGATTTTCGGTATTTCGAATAAGAAACGAATGGGAAACGAATAGGTAACAGGCTTTTCACAGCTAGAATACATATGAGATCAACCCTTTATTGCTATGAAAAGGTTAATTATGTCAAGTCTCATTGCCTCTTACCTCATTTATCCCAATAATCAATCTATTGGTAGGGCAAATTTTCGGTATTTCGAATAAGAAACTAAGGGGAAACGAATAGGTAACAGGCTTTTCACAGCTAGAAGACATATAAGATCAATCCTTTATTGCTATGAAAAGGTTAATTATGTCAAGTCTCATTGCCTGTAACCTCACTTATCGCAATAATTAATCTTTTGGTAGGGCAGATTGACGATATTGCAAATAGGAAACGAATAGGTAACAGGCGTTTCACAGCTAGAAGACACATGAGATCTACACTTTATTGACATGAAAAGGTTAATTATGTCAAGTCTCATTGCCTCTAACCTCATTTATCCCAATAATCAATCTATTGGTAGGGCAGATTTTCGGTATTTCGAATAAGAAACGAATGGGAAACGAATAGGTAACAGGCTTTTCCCAGCTAAAAGACACATGAGATCAACCCTTTATTGCTATGAAAAGGTTAATTATGTCAAGTCTCATTGCCTCTTACCTCATTTATCCCAATAATCAATCTATTGGTAGGGCAGATTTTCGGTATTTCGAATAAGAAACGAAGGGGAAACGAATAGGTAACAGGCTTTTCACAGCTAGAAGACATATAAGATCAATCCTTTATTGCTATGAAAAGGTTAATTATGTCAAGTCTCATTGCCTGTAACCTCACTTATCGCAATAATTAATCTTTTGGTAGGGCAGATTGACGATATTGCAAATAGGAAACGAAAAGGTAACAGGCGTTTCACAGCTAGAAGACACATGAGATCTACACTTTATTGACATGAAAAGGTTAATTATGTCAAGTCTCATTGCCTTTTACCTCATTTATCCCAATAATCAATCTATTGGTAGGGCAGATTTTCGGTATTTCGAATAAGAAACGAATGGGAAACGAATAGGTAAAAGGCTTTTCACAGCTAGAATACATATGAGATCAACCCTTTATTGATATGAAAAGGTTAATTATGTCAAGTCTCATTGCCTCTTACCTCATTTATCCCAATAATCAATCTATTGGTAGGGCAGATTTTCGGTATTTCGAATAAGAAACGAAGGGGAAACGAATAGGTAACAGGCTTTTCACAGCTAGAAGACATATAAGATCAATCCTTTATTGCTATGAAAAGGTTAATTATGTCAAGTCTCATTGCCTGTAACCTCACTAATCGCAATAATTAATCTTTTGGTAGGGCAGATTGACGATATTGCAAATAGGAAACGAAAAGGTAACAGGCGTTTCACAGCTAGAAGACACATGAGATCTACACTTTATTGACATGAAAAGGTTAATTATGTCAAGTCTCATTGCCTCTAACCTCATTTATCCCAATAATCAATCTATTGGTAGGGCAGATTTTCGGTATTTCGAATAAGAAACGAATGGGAAACGAATAGGTAACAGGCTTTTCACAGCTAGAATACATATGAGATCAATCCTTTATTGCTATGAAAAGGTTAATTATGTCAAGTCTCATTGCATGTAACCTCACTTATCGCAATAATTTATCTTTTGGTAGGGCAGATTGACGATATTGCAAATAGGAAACGAATAGGTAACAGGCGTTTCACAGCTAGAAGACACATGAGACCTACACTTTATTGACATGAAACGGTTAATTATATCAAGTCTCATTGCCTGTAACCTCATTTATCCCAATAATTAATCTAATGGTAGGGCAAATTAACGCTATTTCGAATAGGTAACGAATGGGAAACGAATAGGTAACAAGCGTTTCACAGCTAGAAGACACATGAGACCTACACTTTATTGACATGAAAAGGTTAGTTATGTCAAGTCTCATTGCCTCTAACCTCATTTATCCCAATAATCAATCTATTGGTAGGGCAAATTAACGCTATTTCGAATAGGTAACGAATGGGAAACGAATAGGTAACAAGCATTTCACAGCTAAAAGACACATGAGATCAATCCTTTATTGCTATGAAAAGGTTAATTATGTCAAGTCTCATTGCATGTAACCTCACTTATCGCAATAATTAATCTTTTGGTAGGGCAGATTGACGATATTGCAAATAGGAAACGAATAGGTAACAGGCTTATCCCAGTTAAAAGACACATGAGATCAACCCTTTATTGCTATGAAAAGGTTAATTATGTCAAGTCTCATTGCCTCCTACCTCATTTATCCCAATAATCAATCTATTGGTAGGGCAGATTTTCGGTATTTCGAATAAGAAACGAAGGGGAAACGAATAGGTAACAGGCTTTTCACAGCTAGAAGACATATAAGATCAATCCTTTATTGCTATGAAAAGGTTAATTATGTCAAGTCTCATTGCCTGTAACCTCACTTATCGCAATAATTAATCTTTTGGTAGGGCAGATTGACGATATTGCAAATAGGAAACGAATAGGTAACAGGCGTTTCACTCACTAGAAGACACATGAGATCTACACTTTATTGACATGAAAAGGTTGATTATGTCAAGTCTCATTGCCTCTAACCTCATTTATCCCAATAATCAATCTATTGGTAGGGCAGATTTTCGGTATTTCGAATAAGAAACGAATGGGAAACGAATAGGTAACAGGCTTTTCACAGCTAGAATACATATGAGATCAACCCTTTATTGCTATGAAAAGGTTAATTATGTCAAGTCTCATTGCCTCTTACCTCATTTATCCCAATAATCAATCTATTGGTAGGGCAGATTTTCGGTATTTCGAATAAGAAACTAAGGGGAAACGAATAGGTAACAGGCTTTTCACAGCTAGAAGACATATAAGATCAATCCTTTATTGCTATGAAAAGGTTAATTATGTCAAGTCTCATTGCCTGTAACCTCACTTATCGCAATAATTAATCTTTTGGTAGGGCAGATTGACGATATTGCAAATAGGAAACGAATAGGTAACAGGCGTTTCACAGCTAGAAGACACATCAGATCTACACTTTATTGACATGAAAAGGTTAATTATGTCAAGTCTCATTGCCTCTAACCTCATTTATCCCAATAATCAATCTATTGGTAGGGCAGATTTTCGGTATTTCGAATAAGAAACGAATGGGAAACGAATAGGTAACAGGCTTTTCCCAGCTAAAAGACACATGAGATCAACCCTTTATTGCTATGAAAAGGTTAATTATGTCAAGTCTCATTGCCTCTTACCTCATTTATCCCAATAATCAATCTATTGGTAGGGCAGATTTTCGGTATTTCGAATAAGAAACGAAGGGGAAACGAATAGGTAACAGGCTTTTCACAGCTAGAAGACATATAAGATCAATCCTTTATTGCTATGAAAAGGTTAATTATGTCAAGTCTCATTGCCTGTAACCTCACTTATCGCAATAATTAATCTTTTGGTAGGGCAGATTGACGATATTGCAAATAGGAAACGAAAAGGTAACAGGCGTTTCACAGCTAGAAGACACATGAGATCTACACTTTATTGACATGAAAAGGTTAATTATGTCAAGTCTCATTGCCTCTTACCTCATTTATCCCAATAATCAATCTATTGGTAGGGCAGATTTTCGGTATTTCGAATAAGAAACGAATGGGAAACGAATAGGTAAAAGGCTTTTCACAGCTAGAATACATATGAGATCAACCCTTTATTGATATGAAAAGGTTAATTATGTCAAGTCTCATTGCCTCTTACCTCATTTATCCCAATAATCAATCTATTGGTAGGGCAGATTTTCGGTATTTCGAATAAGAAACGAAGGGGAAACGAATAGGTAACAGGCTTTTCACAGCTAGAAGACATATAAGATCAATCCTTTATTGCTATGAAAAGGTTAATTATGTCAAGTCTCATTGCCTGTAACCTCACTAATCGCAATAATTAATCTTTTGGTAGGGCAGATTGACGATATTGCAAATAGGAAACGAAAAGGTAACAGGCGTTTCACAGCTAGAAGACACATGAGATCTACACTTTATTGACATGAAAAGGTTAATTATGTCAAGTCTCATTGCCTCTAACCTCATTTATCCCAATAATCAATCTATTGGTAGGGCAGATTTTCGGTATTTCGAATAAGAAACGAATGGGAAACGAATAGGTAACAGGCTTTTCACAGCTAGAATACATATGAGATCAATCCTTTATTGCTATGAAAAGGTTAATTATGTCAAGTCTCATTGCCTGTAACCTCACTTATCGCAATAATTAATCTTTTGGTAGGGCAGATTGACGATATTGCGAATAGGAAACGAATAGGTAACAGGCGTTTCACAGCTAGAAGACACACGAGATCTACATTTTATTGACATGAAAAGGTTATTTATGTCAAGTCTCATTGCCTCTTATCTCATTTATCCCAATAATCAATCTCTTGGTAGGGCAGATTTTCGGTATTTCGAATAAGAAACGAATGGGAAACGAATAGGTAACAGGCTTTTCACAGCTAGAATACATATGAGATCAATCCTTTATTGCTATGAAAAGGTTAATTATGTCAAGTCTCATTGCCTGTAACCTCACTTATCGCAATAATTAATCTTTTGGTAGGGCAGATTGACGATATTGCGAATAGGAAACGAATAGGTAACAGGCGTTTCACAGCTAGAAGACACTTGAGATCTACACTTTATTGACATGAAAAGCTGAATTATATCAAGTCTCATTGCCTGTAACCTCATTTATCCCAATAATTAATCTAATGGTAGGGCAAATTAACGCTATTTCGAATAGGTAACGAATGGGAAATGAATAGGTAACAAGCTTTTCACAGTTAGAAGAGACATGCAATCTGCACTTTATTGTCATGAAAAGATAGATTATGTCAAGTCTGACTGCCAGTTACCTCATTTATCCCAATAAAAAGTATTTTGGTAGGGCCGATATACACTAGTTCGAATAGGCAACGAATGGGAAACGAATAGGTAACAGGCTTTTCATAGCTAAACGACACATGAGATCTGCACTTTATTGTCATGAAAAGATAGATTATTTCAAGTCTTACTGCCAGTAACCTCATTTATCCCAATAAAAAATCTTTTTGTAGGCCGATATACGCTAGTTCGATTAGGCAACGAATGGAAAACGAATAGGTAACAGACTATTCACAGTTAGAAAACGCATGCGATCTGTGCTTTATTGTCATAAAAAGATAGATTATGTCAAGTCTGACTGCCAGTAACCTCATTTATCCTAATAAAAAGTCTTTTAGTAGGGCCGATATACGCTAGTTCGAATAGGCAACGAATGGGAAACGAATAGGTAACAGACTATTCACAGTTAGAAAACGCATGCGATCTGTGCTTTATTGTCATAAAAAGATAGATTATGTCAAGTCTGACTGCCAGTAACCTCATTTATCCCAATAAAAAGTCTTTTAGTAGGGCCGATATACGCTAGTTCGAATAGGCAACGAATAGGAAACGAATAGGTAACAGGCTTTTCTTAGCTAAACGACACATGAGATCTGCACTTTATTGTCATGAAAAGATAGATTATTTCAAGTCTGACTGCCAGTAACCTCATTTATCCCAATAGAAAATCTTTTTGTATGCCGATATACGCTAGTTCGAATAGGCAACGAATGGGAAATGAATAGGTAACAAGCTTTTCACAGTTAGAAGACACATGCAATCTGCACTTTATTGTCATGAAAAGATAGATTATGTCAAGTCTGACTGCCAGTTACCTCATTTATCCCAATAAAAAGTATTTTGGTAGGGCCGATATACGCTAGCTCGAATAGGTAACGAATGGGAAACGAATAGGTAACAGGCTTTTCACAGCTAAAAGACACATGAGATCTGCACTTTATTGTCATGAAAAGGTAGATTATGTCAAATCTGACTGCCAGTAACTTCATTTATCGAAATAAAAAGTCTTTGAATAGGGCCGATATACTCTAGTTCGAATAGGCAACGAATGGGAAACGAATAGGTAACAGCTCTTCACAGCTAAAAGACACATGAGATTTGCACTTTATTGTCATGAAACAGTCAACTTGGTAACTTATTCCTTATACCTATTCCTCCACTATTGCAAAACACAAAAGGTCTTCAACTACAAACAAATGTTGGGGATTTCCAAATCAATGACCTCAAGCAAAACTACCCAACTGTTCTTGTGAAAAGTCCCCATTCAGTGATAGTCCCTCTGGCTACGTTATCACTGGTGACTGCAATATCGTGGAATTTGGCTTACTTCACGATGTTTTGACTAAAGGACCAAAGCATCGTGAGCCAAGGCGTGTCAACTGGAACAATAATTTTAAAACAATTATGGATTCAATTGAAGACTATGCCAGAAAATGGACCAAGAAAGAACAGGAGAAAGAAAGTAACGTTTTGTCAGAATGGGTTAAAGCTGTGGGAGAATCAAGTCTTTGAAGGACTCAATAAGCTCTAATGCAACATCCATTTTCCTAACCCTTACTCTAACCCTAACCCTAAACCCTAACCCAACAAAGCTCTATGATAAACGTGATGACTTAAACTTTCCAATCGTCAACTTTCCCTTCTTGTGTAGCAACATTCTGTCCGCTCCAGCTTATGAATTTATGTATTACAATTGATTCGTACTCCAGAAATTGCGAGAATTACATCGATTTCTTTAGCAGAGCGTCACGTCTGACACAAAAATTGCTCACACATGTTTATGTTGCTCCTCGGTTGCTGTCTTCACTCAAGAAATTTTACAGAAGACATCATGCGCTCATATACAAATATGGGATTTCAAATGAGTGCAGATGTTAGTTTGTCTGGGTTTTGTTGTTATCTTCCTTTAACGGATTGGAAATTGGCAGTGCGATGGGTGCTATAGCAGGCAGGAACCGCTTACTCTACCGGAGCACCTGAGTTCACTCTTGTTACGACTTGAGCTGGGGTTTTTGATTTCTGTTCGGTTGATTTATGTTTTGTGTTTCCTCGTGCTGTTCTTGATCGTATTTACCGAGTTTTTCGTTTCCCTTTCGGACTGGTACCTCTTTGTTTCTTTTATTTCTTACTAGAAAAAAAACCGCGAACTTGCGGGAAAATCAATCGTCGCTTTGCTTTAAAATATAGAGCACACAATAAAAGCATTGCATTTGCATGGCCCTACATTGTTGTGCTAATCGCAACTTAAAGGTTCTACTGTTCTACCGGTCACTAAATTGGAAATTAGCAGCGCGACGGGTGTGCTATATAGCAGACAGGAACCGCTTACTTTTCCAGGGCACCCGAGTTCACTCTTGTTACGACTTGAATTCGCGTTGTTTATTTCTGTTCGGTTGATTGTGTGTTTTTTGTTTACTCGTGTTGTTCTTGTTCATGTTTACCGGTTTTGTCGTTGCCCCTTCGGACTTTTGACACTCGAATGCCCCCATTGGTGCCTGCTTGCTTCTTAGTTTATTAGCTTTTATTGTTTGTTACCCTACTTGTAAAAGTGGCACAATCGGTAGCAATTTTTTCCCCAAATTTTACACGAAGGGGAAAAACAACTTTAATATGGTTTTCATTTTGGCACAGGATACAGTTACATGGAAAAGTAACAATAAGAAAAAAAATATTGTTACCCGACACCGGAAGGACGGACTAACGGAAAATAGTGTAACGGACGCGGACCTGTTTTAATGGAAGTAACAATAAGTATTTTTCTTATTGTTACTTGGCGTTATTATAACCTGATTATATGAATTTAAATGTTATTGTTGTATTTAAGAATATTATCAACAATAATGTATATTTCTAAAATTTAATTTAATGTTTTGTAATTGAAAACTTGAAATAAAAAAATAATTTATCAAATTTTAATTTCACTAAAAAAACCACCAGTGACTTGAAAGAAGCAAAGGTGTACCAAAGGGGTAACATTGAATTGTGATCATGAAAATACATGTTAATACACTCATTTGGTCTGTTTTGCCTTTGGCCCTAGGTAAAAAAAGCTCACAACGTATCAAAATGGCTTCAAAGGTGCTGGTGATTAATAAGAAAAGTTAAATTCGTATCAGGATACCAAATTTTATAAAGGAAGCTCGAGCAATGTTTGCGATGGTTGTCTGGAATGGTATCATCTTTCACGTGTATAACTTAAAAATACACAGTTTTCATTCTATAGGCCTTAAGGTGATAGGTACGTAAATCAGCGCCCCTATCGGAAAACGGGAAAATGACGTCGTTTTAGTAAGAGTTATCCCTCGTATCACAAATGAAAAGATATTCGTCGATGAACAAACGTGATCAACGAAGGAAGTTTTTTTCTTTATACCCCAAAAAAACGGATTAAAGAAGTTAGAAATCTACTATTAAATATCTTATACAGTTGAAACTTATATTGTCACAAAATGATGATCATACGAAAGTTCTGAAAAGTTTCTAACATGTTTATATAAAATGGGAGCTAGGACCCGTGTGATTTCCTACTAAAACCATTCGCAAGAATTCGCTGGTCGTGCATGGAAGGGGGTCTTTTGACACAAAACCTGTCCAGCTTCCCTATTGCTGTATCATTGTAAGGACATGTGTTGATATGGTATTGGCCGCTTATTTATAATTTAATAGCCTATATTCCGAGAAAATGTTCACACATAAAATATACACAAAGCTGGCTCACGCGTTTCACGCAGTAAAAAAAAGACATCGAAATTCTAGACGGAATACCAAAAAAACTGAATTTTGATATTGATATGGATTGATCACTGAATTGAACTAAGGAAAGATAATGAAACGTATATTTTTTTTCGCTTAAAATAGAAATTCCGAGAAAATTTTCAAATAGAAGCTGGACTTGAAATTGCTAGGCCCTGTATGCCCTAGTAAAGATTAGCAAACTGTCATGAGAGTTCGTTTTTTTTTTATTTAGTCTTCCTATTTGCTGAAAAAGACACGTATAAACTATAGATAAAGGTTTTATTGTATCACATATGTATACAAGATATTGACTAGCATTATGTACATGATATATCGTTTTATGGGTGTTTTCTATCACGTCCGCGTTAGTTCTAAAAATAGGGAATGGAAAAAGCACCTCCTAAAAATATACCATATCTTGACCATTTATTAAAAAAAGTGTGATAGACTTGAAATTTTAACTTTAGAATGCTTATAAAATGAAAGTTCCTGATCTATTTCAGCTCAAAAAGTTCTTCCCATTGTCAACTTCCTATAAACATATACAGTAAAAAAATTAATACCAAAGCATTTTGACGTGGCCATAACAGGGTATGATATAAATTGTCCGCTTGTATAACAGGATATGTTTTTTGCAAATTTCTGGATGCTAACAGGGTCTGGTTCAGAGCAGGGCAACGGCACAGGTATACTATTAAGCATATGCAGAAGCCCCCCCGGGCGTTGAACGTTGAATAACGTTTTTATTTTAAAAGTCTGTACTGCATATAGGTTGCTCTAGACTGTAAAAATAAATGGCGATGAATTAATGGCTTTTTAAAAACGTTTTTATGTACACAATGATGAGATTTTGTTTAACCTTAGCTTACTTAGATCCAGGACTGGGTAAAATATGACTGTCAACGTTAACGCATGAAAATCTAGAGACAGTCCATGGTTTTACAATGCATGATATTCAACCACGAAAATGATAATTTGACAGGAGAGGTTAGAAGATATAGCAGTTTGAAATTAGACTGTTGTCGGCCATTTTCTCAAATTGTCAATAGAACATAACGTGACGGGTGTGCTATATAGCAAGCATGAACTGCTTACTCTCCGAAAGCACTAAAGTTCACGTTGCTGGTTGCGGTTTGTTTGTAATTTATTACGTGTTTTTGTTGTGTGTTTTGTTTTTTAATTGATCTTTATGATGTTTACCAAGTTTGTCCGCCTTTTTTAATTTGCGATATTCCATAGCGTCTTCAGTACACATTTGCTTTTTTCTTTGTCAAAAGTATCCATCCATTTTTTTTTGGACAGCCTTCAGATTTCCAGCGTTAAAGATAGTCGGTCATACCCCGTGTGCATCAGTAACTCAAAAATATTATGCCCGGAATACAAACGCATTGATAATGTGTGCCTTCTTTTCAGGTGGTGTACATGCATGTGTATAGAAATGAAGAAAAAAATCGTATCGGCATGTAACACAATCATCAATTTGTCTTGGCCAACATTGGCATGTATTTGCAAAGCTAAATAGATTGCAGTTTGTAACTAAAACGTTTGTGATTATAAATAAAAAGGCAAGACAGTGCTTTGAATTAAAAAAAAAAGGGAGGATGGTATTTTTGGACGAAAAAAAATGTAGCTTTAAAAATATAAAAAACTGCACGCTAGGGCTAAAAAAAATCCAGGCTCGATTTTTTCCCGTAAATATAAAGGAAGGACGAAGAAAATACCCATAGCCCCCCCCCCCCTCCCCCAATAGAAATCAAATGGTTACTCCCTAATTAGTGAATCAAATCCTTATACATTTGTACTTACCAAATCCTTAAAATACCTTATACTCCGGCATTTAGTAAGTTTTGATGTCGACATCGAGTATAACGTCGCTTGTTTTTCGCTTTTTGGACTGGAACTGAAGACTTCGAGACTTTATAGTGAAAAAACCAAGTCGGTGACCCCCTAATATTTTTACATCAATAGAAAGGAAATTAAAATCGGATTTATATGAAATTTTTCCAAAAAAAAATGTTGGATACGTTTTTTCTGATGAATAATTAAAGTGAAAACCGTACGCTTTTTAGGTCCTTTTTTAACGTTATTTCAATATAAATAAAATATTGAACATCCAATTTTCAATGTCCCATATCTTCTAAGATATATCGGTGACCTATATATTTTTTTCGGTATTTTGGTAGGAATTGACAAAATAAATCTACATACCAAATTTAAAAAAAAAATGTTGGTCTAAATCATTTACGTACCTATCACCTTAAACATTAAAAAAAATCATATAGGGGCCGTAACCCCTACTTTTGTATAGCTTAATATGCTGAACATCTAAGAAAGCAACAGCTTCTCTCTATCTGCTATAGTTTTCATTCCATAGGTCAAAAACACGAAAACGTCATTTTAGGCACCGTAACCCATATAAGGGGCCATCTGACGACTTCGACCTTATGGTAACTTTTGTAGAGGTAAAAGAGCTGAACATTTAAGCAAGCAACAGCTTTTTTCTATCTGCAATAGTATTCATACTATAGGGCAAAAACATGAAAAACCGTTAGTTTTCACCTTTAAGGGGATGTTACCCCTATAAGGGGTCATCTGACAATTGTTACCAAATGGAGACTTTTGTAGAGCTTTAGATTTAATCTATCTGTTATACTTTTTGATTTACAAGCCACAAACATTAGTCTGACACTCTTGATCAATTTTTAACCACGGCGGTCATGTCTTTTGATCAGCAGTCACCATTCGTGCAATCTTAGTAGAGGACATCTCATAGATAAAGTGTGCAAAGTGTCAAAGCAATCCCTTCAGTAGTTTCAGAGGAGAAGAATTTCAAAGAAAGGTTAACGACGACGACGATGACGACGAAGACGACGGATGCCAAGTGATGGCAATAGCTCACCAGGTGAATTAAAAAGTGTAAAATAGTCACAATGGTACAATGTCTGCCCCCCCCCACCCCCTCGTGCAGAAAAATTCCGAGGTCTGCAAGGTTATGGGGCCTAGTTGGACAAAAAGAGGGGAACATGGGGTCCACAACATATATAGTTTTTTTAATTGCAACCACTTCCGGTTGTTAAGATATCAAGGTCCAAAAAGTGTAAAATAGCAGCAATGGTACTGTCTGCAGGTTTTTGTCCCAATGGCCCCCAATTTTATTCTCACGAAGTCCCATAGCTATGCAAACTGTGGAAACATTTCTGCAGGGAATGGAAATAGTACCATTGTGGACCACGATTTCTTAAAAACCGGAATATTTGGCAAAAGGACCATATACATGTAGGTTGGGACTCCAATGTCAAACCTTTATTCTCACTATATCCCATAGCCATGCAAACCGTAAGGATTTTTTGCAAGGGGTGGACATAGTACCATTGTGGCTTTTTACCCCTTTTTAGATCTCGATAGGTTAAGAACCGGAAGTTTTGACAAATAAGGACCATATAGGTTAAATTGGACCCCATGGCCCCCAAACCGTAGCAATTTTTCGTCAGAGGTAGGGGACATAGTACCATCATGGCTATTTTACAATTATTGGACTTCGATTACTCATTAACCGGAAGCTAATGCTAATAAAGACTATCAAGGTTTCGGATCCCATGGACCCTATTGTTGTTCTCACCAGGTCCTACTGGTCATGCAAACTGTAGGGATTTATCCGCAGATGGACTAGGGGTGGAATAGTATCATACTTGACTATTTTACACTTTTTGAACCTCGATTTCTCATGATCAATTAACCGAAAGTTTAGGCTAATAAGAAACATCTATGTTTTGCATCCATGATCCCCACTTTTATTCAAGCCTGGTCCCGTAGTAATCGAAACTGTAGGATTTATTTACTTCTTTACTATAACTTTTTAAAGAAATAGAGACATTTTTCTTCATTTAAGATTATTTGGCTAGTGAAATAATTTTGTCAAACCACATGTAAAACAAGAAAATATCCAAAAGAAATAATGCCCCATCCCGCAACATTTGGGACGGACGGACGAACGGACAGACTAGCTGAAGGACTACCAGACCCGGACAATTTGAGTGAAGCATAATTAAAAGAAATTTTAAGATGTTGGACCAACAGTTAAAGCCGAAAGAAAGCATTTAAAAGAGTTATTTCATTGTATCCCACATTTTATTATTCACAAACTAACAGTAACTTGTTTTCAACATTTTAAAATATTTTGATAAAGAGTAAAATAAGTCAAATGAGTGACAAAACTGTTCTCCTTTTTCAAAGCTCGAATGTTAAATAAGTAACCAATTCCTTATTCGATATTCGCCAAAGTAATATCTTGAAATGTGGATCGAAATATGGAATGTCGAATAAGTAACTATTTTTTTTTTCAAAATACACGCCTGGCATTCGGACACAGAACCGGGAGGAAAATCCACAGGAACGTCTTGAACAATGAAACTACCACAGTGTATAACCGGACAGTAAGCGATCACGGAAGTTGATCACTGTCCGATGGAAAAATCCTAGTAAGTTGTTTGTAATTTTCCCCAAGATTTTTTGTGGTTTTGGGGCTGTATGAACACTTTACAATATCGACTAGGAACAAAATACCTTTCTCATTTATGGAACTTTTTAACGTTTCTTTTTGTATTCTGGACAATTTAAAATGTTAAAAATTTTCGATTGATCATCAGGGTGTGTACATTTATTTCCTTCACCGCTTAGCACATATTTGGAATTTACTTACAAACTGCAATGATTTTATCAATATTTTTATTATTATCTCAAAGGGCGATTGATAGACTCTCTACATTGACAATGATAGCTTAAGATGAGATAAACAATTGTGTTTAAAACATCAAGTTTAGTAATTTTTGCATAATCGATTACTGTCCGATTAATTGGTCGTTCAATTTTTGCGGGTGTCCGATTAATTGCCTGCTTTGAATCCTTAGAGTTTGAATAAAAAAGTTATATTTTCAAATTACATGTATTTCTCATTTAGTTTCTTATATTCTACAATTTGCTTATTAAAAGGCTTATGGATTTGTTTTCATATTTTTATGATAATTTATGATATTGTTGATATCTCTACTGTTGGATTCGCGAAAAAAAAATATGCGACAGTTTTCATCTGATATCACCTTATAACAAGATGGATATCCTTTCAGCAAGCTAATAAAGGGAAGGGCGATTAACTGCTATGAATACATTTAAAATCCTAGGCCTGCTTTTTGCATGTCACGTGTGTATGACTTATTAATGCAAATGTCAGAAAGGTTCATTTATAAGGAGCTTTCCATTGACTTAGGAATTTTGTGAAACAAATCTTCTTATCACGTGAACAGCCAGTGTACTGAGATACATTTGTATTTGAGTCATTGCGTGAATTTTCACTTACTAGTATGATACTAACAACACAGACTCGGTAAAAGCCCCGTTAAAATGTGAAAAAAAATTAGATCAAGATCATGGACGTAATGGCGCTGAATCCATGTCTTATATTAATAAAACAACTATGATTTGAGTTGGTTTAAGAAACTATGATTCGAGCGGGGATTTGAATTGGTTTTAGAAATGTGGGAAGCCTCAACGATTTTGATTGCAGGCTATCACGACAGGTTTCTTTTACAGCCTCGAATTCATGATAAATCAGTCTATCAACTCACTCATAAAAGGGAGTTATGCCGATTATGGTTAATGATGGAAATCGGATGACATTATTTTTTTCCTGTTTAATCGTACACCATAAATGTATTGGACTGCCTTAACATGCGTTGATAATTGATGGTTAATTGAATACACATAGTCCATTAAGAAAACAAATTATAACTAAGTTCCAGACAATACATTTTTCTACGTCTGAATCGCGTTTCTTCCATTCAAGACTCATTAGAGGAGCTCTACCAAAAAAATAAAATAAAATTCCAAACACTATACGAAAGTTAAGAGTGTGATGGAACCATAAAACCAAAAATATCGAACTGGAATACAAATCATGACCCCGATCAAACTATGTTTGGTCTAGGAAGAACTTTAGGGTTTATACAATTTTAAACTTTAAACGCTTTAAGCTTAAAACTCAATACCGGGTAACGGATAATTTATAGATTTGATGTGTTCTGAACGTCTAACAAAAAGATAAATATCAAAGCAGATTGGCATAAAAACCGGAAATTTGGCAACGCTGTAAATAAGCATATTTTAACGAGTAATCCGCCCCGCGCCGGGCGGGCGGCTCTCGGTAATGTTTAAATAAACAAATTGAAAGAAAGACAAACCATAAGTATTGAAAGGTAAAGTTCTTTAAACTATAAAACGTTCGAACAGGAAAGCAAAATAAAGCAATGTCCTTGGCTCCTGCGATATCGGCCTAGCATACGTTAGTCTGTTAATTCCATTCCAACACAATTCAAACTGACCGCGTTGTGTAAATCGGTTTATGCGTTAAAAGCGAACACCTACACCGTTTGACTTTGGTATTGAATTCATGCTTAGGCTGTACATACACTAGGTTTTAGCTGGGTGTCTTCATATCTCAAGAACTAAAAGACTTAGGTACATGTAGATGAATATTGCCATGCCCATGTTAATCGTTTGTTGACTAAATTTGAATCCCGATTGAATTTAAGCCAAATACTAGTATATAGGTACATGAAGCAGCACACTTGAAGTGTTGTGGCCACCGTAATTTTCATCTGATTTGAGCAATTTTTAATATTTCATTTTGTAATAACAGTTTGTCAATCATAACTATTTGTAACGAAAACGAGGCATATACATGCATATAAAACCTTAGAACAGAGAGAAAGGCCAACCAATCTGGAATTTTGCCTATATATTCCTGCTGAATTCATGCTAGACTACTACTACAAGGTTTAAATATTTTCCACTAAAAATATACTAAAACTCAACTACGATACTACTACAAAAGGGTCTGGGTACGTGTATAATGTTTTTTTTTCCTCTAAAATTTCCAATTGATTTGTACCAATTCAAAGCTTCGATGAATGGTCACATGTTTATATTCGATAACTTGCTTGTACGGATTGTTTTCCAACTTAAGAGAACATACAAAATTAGTTATTTTATTATTTTTTTAGTAAATCTTAATCGTCAATATACATACATGTATGTATCAATGAAATTTTGTTGCAATATACTTTGTTTGGATAAGCTGTTACCTTTCATATTTATTCCAGTTTTTTATATCATTTTGCTTTAGCTGTAAAATGGTTTGAAAGGACATTTGTCTTGTTATTGCTACATTTAATCCAACAATTAATCGGACAGACAGATATAACTTTTTAACAATTAATGATTGTGTACAGTGGCAATTAGTTGGACAGAGATTGAGTGAGCAGTGCTCTTACAAATTTTATTATTATTATTTAAACAGCTTTAAAGTGAGATGCAATGCACCATTTCAATGTAAATGGTTCACTAATAATGTGTTGTTTCTTTCGCCACAATGAGTTTCCAATGCCAAAATTACCAATGATTAAACCACTTTTTTTCGAAAACTTAAATCATCTACATTATAAAGGTTATAAAGGTTATAAAGTATTTTATTAAACCAATCATGAGCCCGCTAGGGCATATACAATCAAATTTGACACATACAATGTATAATATCAAACTCTTTCACTCACACTTTCTCTCCCTCTCACACTGATTGAAATAATTTTATTTTTATTACTACCTATTATAAAAAGATTATCAGCGATACCGAAATTGGGTCGTTTGTTTCCGTCGTTTCTATATTTACAAAAGCTCTTTGCAATGTACATACTTTCACTTTTCACTCGGTGGCTATATTCGGATTCTCAATCTTCGGATTTCCATCAAGACAATATGGCCGCGACCAGTAGATAATGTGTTCCGCTTCGGATTATATTTTAGTCAGTGTTGCATATCTTGAGTAACTTTAGCGCATATAAATGGATATTTGATTTTGGATTGCGAAAATTGACTTAATTGAATAAAGTTTTAAAGGACAAAAATACTAATCGGACACCAAAAATAAGTTAAATCATGCAAAAAAGTTGTACACAGCATCTTCATATGTGACGGTGTTTTAAAGCAACAATGCGATTCAACTAGATCATGTAGCGTACATGGCGTAGTCACTTAATCAGGTTATGCACATGCTTAAGCGTACTTTCTTATAAATTTTTGACTGCCAAATGTTAATTCATTGAAGATAGTTTATTATCACAGACAGAAATATAGGTCAATCAGACACACACAATTCAAGCATTTTATTGATTTTTAGAAAATGACAAAATAGCCACATTGGGTCATTCGTCTGTCTTGATCTAGGTCATTTTAATAAGGATGAATAATTTTATCTATTTCTCACAAAGCTATTGCGGGATCCGGAAAAATGAACTTATTTGTCACAAGTTATTGGTTGTTCGAAAATGTTATCATTTCTTGATAATTTTGTCGATTCACCACACAGAGACCAAAGTCACCAACTTAACATGTCAGAAAATAATTTTAATTGTGCGGAACCACAGGGGCTTGGATTGTAGAGTAGGGTGTCGATTTTCTTTTATAAATGACGAGAATCCAAGCCCCTGTGTGCGGAACATGGATTGCAACGTTCCTGTATAAGTTTGCTTTAGTCTCTATCATGAAGGGAGGGACAATCTTTGAATAGGTGACAATCAAAAATATTTGAGCAGTGGCGGATCCGGGGGGGGGGGGGGTTCCGAGGTTGGAATTTTCCTCCTTTCCGCCAAAAATTTCGCAAGTAACGTGTAGGTTTTCTGCAAAATTTGTCTGGAACCACCCCCTTTTCGTCATTCGTCCACAGCGGACTTAATGTGGACCAACCCCTTTCAAAAAATTCTGGATCTGGCCCTGTTTGAGTTATAATATAGACGTAAAAAAATTAAAGGCATACTTGTACATTGCAAATTTTCATAAAGAGATCTACATTGGGTTTAAACTTATTTCATATAATATTATATACTTCAAAATCATAGGCTGCTCTGACAAATGATAACCATTAAAGTAGACGATAAATAGATGTGGCGTGAATAATTGTACGTGAAAGAACCAACATAAAGAAACGGGAATTTAAAAATTCACAATGGAAAACAGCCAGCAGTCTTCAGCATGACCATAAGTCGCTGCTCGCCGTCTTGCATTGGCCCAAGACTAAAAATACAAAAAAAAGGATGAGTCCAGTTTGCCTTTTGGTCACACTTAGAAAAAAGTCAAAATAACAATGTACTATTTTTTTTACATCTTCGCATGCTTGGAATGCAACTAAATGTTGAAAATAATAATATTATAAAACGAAAATTGTAAAAATTTCTAGGCAAAAAATATATGTTTGATATTCGTCTTCGGTATTCCCAGAATCCCGTTGGTAGCTTTTGTTCTCAGAATAATTTGAAGATTGAAACTTTTTTAAACTTAAACATTAAGCTGATTTATAAGTATTATATAAAGACCTATAAACAACAGACTGTGACATCTTTGATCCAATGTAGACTTTTGTAGAGCTCGATGAGCTGAAGATTTAAGCAAGCAACAGCTTTTCTCTATCTGCAATAGTTTCCTATTTCCTCCACTAACATAACCAAACTTTGATGCAGTTATTTAAACTAAATAGGAGATAATAAACCTACATGTACAATGTACTGGATCTAAAAACAAATAATGTTTAGGATAAACGCTTACATGACTTAGATTCATCAACATGTTTATCTTAAAATGGCTTAATTTTAGATTGATTTTATAGTATGTGTACAACAAAGGCTACTTATAGAATTCAACAATAAACCTTAGCAGGACCTAGAAATAATAAAGTCTTTTTTATGTTATACTAAAGCAGACCTTTGCTTTTTGTGTCCATAGCGGCTTGCTAGGCAATATGCATTAGAGTCCACACTTGTTACAATGAAATAAAAGTAACAAGACAAAATTGGGACCTTAGTCAATACTGCGGTATGAAGAGGAGAGAGTCACAATACATAGATCTATGTGAAAAAAAAATAAAATAAAAAATCATTATCAACGACATGTATAAAAACATATGCATGTCATGTATGTAATACCAGTGTAATTATGTTTTACAGAAATCTGACATATATAGTTAAATAAATAATACAATACACTTAATGTATAAAATAGGACTTATAACCTAATTATTATTTATAACATACCGTCTATTATAAATATATTCTACATGCTTGTAAGGACTTATAACCTTTTTATTTATCGGTCTTAGAATTATGATTCTTTCTAATCTCAAAGCATGTTTGTAAAAATATGCTTAGTTTATTGAGAACATAAAAGTCTTCGTTATTATGTAACCAAATGAGTTTTTTTTGTTTAATATGCAGTAGGCATTGCCTAAATGCGAGCATAGCTAAAAGGGACTACGTTTTACTAACAATCTTTTTCATACATATTTTTTATTCATATTTTGTTCTAAATGTCGACATTCAGGGCTATTGCTATCATTTAATTTCCAATATTTCCATTTGCTTATTTTGGGGCGAGATGGTATGGGGCGATTAAGCTTCGAGACACGTTAGTTTCGTACGTGCATATAACCAAGACGAAACGAGCAGCTTATGTGTATTTATCATTTTAAGAATATTATTTTCTTGTAAAAAGCGCAATTTATTATTTTTTTAAGCATGATTTCTTTTCTTATAAATTATTTTAACATTCACTCCGGCCCTGTAAAAATAATAACCCTTTCCGGACCATAAAAAATCTAAATCAGCATTAGCAAATTTATCGCGGAAACAAATACCGTAGAGCTCTCCGCTCGAGCGGGAACTTCGTGCCCGCTTGCGAGCTATGCTCGCTATTAAGGTTTGAGAAGTTTTTATATGATATTGATACGTTCGTAAAAAATCTTCTCTCTGTGTGTTATATCGTGGACAACTATTTAAGAAGTGACACTCATCTTCAACCTGATTTAAATTGCAATATTGGCATATTCTGTCTTCCCGTTCGAGCATTTTATATTTTCCTGTTGTTAGCCTGATACGTTCATATCGACCGGTCTCTATTCTTAAACCGTGAGCGCTTGTTCTAAATCTTGTTATAATTTGCCTATCTTTAAAAACTTTCATGTCAAGATAGGCTTCGGGTCTAAAACTATCTTTCAGAAGAAAATAGATTGTTAGCTTTCCCGAGTTTTGCCATGTTTTGCTCATTTTTTTCCAAATTGATAAAAAAATATTTTGTTAAAATACGTTTAATCGCTGCTTTAAATTTGCTTTTACCAAAATTTTCGAAAGTATCTAAATTAATATTTAGTTTATTACTGATAAAAACTATTGTAGAATACCAGCTTTTTATGCTCTTTGCATGTAGCTTCTTGTATTCATCATAAGCTGCTTTCAATAAATCGCTTCCTTTATTTTGCATAATTGTATGTCAGTAGCAAAGTAATTGTGTTGTAGCTTTTATGAAGTACGGATATCTACCTAGTTCAGATAATACTGCAATATTAGTACTTTTCTTATTAGTTCCCAATATGTATTTACAAAATTTTATATTGAGTTTCTCAAACTCCCTGTCTTTAAAAATTTCATACAAATTTTTATCTGATTGACTTTTTGAAAGAGTCAAAGAACTCCAATTTTCACAGCCATACAATAATACAGGACCAACAGTACGATCGAATAAATGCAAGATAGTCTTCAAAGATGGATTCAGAGAGTTGATGTCTCTGTAAAGTTTAAAAGATGCTTTTAAAGCTTTATCATATAAGATTTTTCTGGCCTCTCCAATTCTTCAAATTTTCCAGAGGCTGTAAACGTTATTCCTAAATATTTATATGACTGGGTACATTCTATTTTGTAATCATTCATGTAAAAATCTCTGTTTATCAGCTTTCCAGGCTGGTTAAAAATTATTATTTTTGTTTTATTCGTATTAACTTTAAGACACCATTTATTACAATATTTATTCAAAATGTTTAGTTTATTTTGTACACTTTGTTCTGATTCTGATAATAGAATTAGGTCATCCGCATAAAGAAGGCTTGAAATTGTCTTGCCGGACAATGAGACAGTGTATTAGGTCTGTGAAATCATTTATAAATAGTTTAAAGATATCAGGGCTTAAAACATCGCCCTGACGGACTCCCACTTCTGATACAAATGAATTTGTAAGTTTATTTCCTATCTTAATAGACAATAGGTTATTGTTATACATGTCACAGATAATTCTGTAAAAGTGACCATTAATTCCTCTTTAAAGTAGTTTATACTTTATGCCTGGATGAATAACCGTATCAAAGGCCTTCTGGAAGTCCACAAAGCAAACATATAGTTTTTTGTCTTTTGCGTTTAGATATTTATCAATTAAACATTTCAAAACAAAAATATGATCAGATGTACGAGACTTCTTGGAGAAGCCTATCTGGTTTTCATGTATGATTTTATTCTTTATTAGATAATTATCTAATCTGTTATTTAGAATAGTATTGAATGCTTTCCCAATATACTGGTACAGATTGTAATCCCTCTGTAGTTTTGTGGTAGTTTAGGATTATCAGATTTAAATATGGGAGTAATGTATCCCTGTGACCATATCTTGGGATAAACTCCAGAGGTATAAATAGCATTAAATAGTTTTAGTAAACAAGGGTTGATATGACATTATATATTGATAATTTGAATAGTGATAATGTAACAATAACAATAATAATAACAATGTTAACTAATTGTACGCTTCAATTTTTTTCTTAAAATTTAGTTTCGGCGGAAAAAGGACTTAAATTCATTGTAAAATCAAACATTTTTATTAGGTCAACTAGGATTTTACCACCGGACAGTGATCAACTTCCGTGATCGCTTAGGAACCGACCATTTAACTTTAAGGGGGGCTTTGTTTTTCTCCAAAAAAAAATATTCTGAAAATTATTTTTGATGAAAAATATATTTTGGCAGCAGAGGGTAAGAAAAACAATATTCTGAAGAAGGAATCCTGCCATATAAAATAATGATAATACTGAAAAAAATATTCTGTTGCGACCCCTTCGAAAAATAAATATTTTTTCCGACCAAAACAAAAAACCAAGGCCCCCTTTCGAGCTTAATGGTCCGTCCCTTACTGTCCGGTTATACACTGTGATTACTCAAACTTTCGTTGATTGCTACTTCTTGCAAAATGCACGTTGAAAACTTTTTTGGTCGATATAGTTACCTCAATGTATACTTGTTTATCTACTAGTATTAAAACTTCCATTTTGACGTATTAAGAACAGTATTATTCATTATCCCAACCAAGGTGGCAAATTTTGGACGCAACCGACAGCGGGTGATTTGAGATGCCCATTTAAATTCTACTAAAAGACTTTTTATTGGATTAAATGAGGTTACAAACAATAAGATCCTTTTTATGGCAATAAAGTGCACACATCGTGTGTCTTCTAGCTGTGAAAAGCCTGTTACCTATTCGTTTCCAATTCGTTGCCCATTCGAACTAGCGTATATCAGCCCTACTAAAAGACTTTTTATTGGGATAAATGAGGTTACTGGCAGTCGGACTTGACATTATCAATCTTTTCATGACAATAAAGTGCAGATCTAATGTGTCGTTAAGCTGTGAAAAACTTGTTACCTATTCGTTTCCCATTCGTTACCCATTCGAACTAGCGTATATCGGCCCTACTAAAAGACTTTTTATTTCGATAAATGAGGTTACTAGCAGTCAGACATGACATAATCTATCTTTTCATGACAATAAAGCGCAGATTGCATGTGTCTTCTAACTGTGAATAGCCTGTTACCTATTCGTTTCCCATTCGTTGCCTATTCGAACTAGCGTATATTGGCCCTACTAAAAGACTTTTTATTTCGATAAATGAGGTTACTAGCAGTCAGACATGACATAATCTATCTTTTCATGAAAATAAAGCACA
Organism: Arcuatula senhousia; assembly: GCA_963971305.1. Taxonomy (NCBI): domain Eukaryota; kingdom Metazoa; phylum Mollusca; class Bivalvia; order Mytilida; family Mytilidae; genus Arcuatula; species Arcuatula senhousia. The sequence goes on from CAXARO010001699.1 coordinate 67,881, forward strand.
GATCGCATGCGTTTTCTAACTGTGAAAAGCCTGTTACCTATTCGTTTCCCATTCGTTTCTTATTCGAAATACCGAAAATCTGCCCTACCAATAGATTGATTATTGGGATAAATGAGGTTAGAGGCAATGAGACTTGATATAATTAACCTTTTCATGTCAATAAAGTGTAGGTCTCATGTCTCTTCTAGCTGTGAAACGCTTGTTACCTATTCGTTTCCCATTCGTTACCTATTCGAAATAGCGTTAATTTGCCCTACCATTAGATTAATTATTGGGATAAATGAGGTTACAGGCAATGAGACTTGATATAATTCACCTTTTCATGTCAATAAAGTGTATGTCTCATGTGTCTTTTAGCTGTGAAATGCTTGTTACCTATTCGTTTCCCATTCGTTACCTATTCGAAATAGCGTTAATTTGCCCTACCATTAGATTAATCATTGGGATAAATGAGGTTACAGGCAATGAGACTTGACATAATTCACCTTTTCATGTCAATAAAGTGTAGATCTCATGTGTCTTCTATTGAGTGAAACGCCTGTTACCTATTCGTTTCCTATTCGCAATATCGTCAATCTGCCCTACCAAAAGATTAATTATTGCGATAAGTGAGGTTGCAGGCAATGAGACTTGACATAATTAACCTTTTCATAGCAATAAAGGGTTGATCTCATGTGACTTTTAGCTGTGATAAGCCTGTTACCTATTCGTTTCCCATTCGTTTCTTATTCGAAATACCGAAAATCTGCCCTACCAATAGATTGATTATTGGGATAAATGAGGTTTGAGGCAATGAGACTTGATATAATTAACCTTTTCATGTCAATAAAGTGTAGATCTCATGTGTCTTCTAGCTGTGAAACGCCTGCTACCTACTCGTTTCCTATTCGCAATATCGTCCATCTGCCCTACCAAAAGATTAATTATTGCAATAAGTGAGGTTACAGGCAATGAGACTTGACATAATTAACCTTTTCATAGCAATAAGGGATTGATTTCATATGTCTTCTAGCTGTGAAAAGCCTGTTACCTATTCGTTTCCCATTCGTTTCTTATTCGAAATACCGAAAATCTGCCCTACCAATAGATTGATTATTGGGATAAATGAGGTTAGAGGCAATGAGACTTGACATAACTAACCTTTTCATGTCAATAAAGTGTAGGTCTCATGTGTCTTCTAGCTGTGAAACGCTTGTTACCTATTCGTTTCCCATTCGTTACCTATTCGAAATAGCGTTAATTTGCCCTACCATTAGATTAATTATTGGGATAAATGAGGTTACAGGCAATGAGACTTGATATAATTAACCGTTTCATGTCAATAAAGTGTAGGTCTCATGTGTCTTCTAGCTGTGAAACGCCTGTTACCTATTCGTTTCCTATTCGCAATATCGTCAATCTGCCCTACCAAAAGATTAATTATTGCGATAAGTGAGGTCACATGCAATGAGACTTGACATAATTAACCTTTTCATAGCAATAAAGGATTGATCTCATATGTCTTTTAGCTGTGAAAAGCCTGTTACCTATTCGTTTCCCATTCGTTTCTTATTCGAAATACAGAAAATCTGCCCTACCAATAGATTGATCATTGGGATAAATGAGATTAGAGGCAATGAGACTTGACATAATTAACCTTTTCATGTCAATAAAGTGTAGATCTCATGTGTCTTCTAGCTGTGAAACGCCTGTTACCTATTCGTTTCCTATTCGCGATATCGTCAATCTGCCCTACCAAAAGATTAATTATTGCGATAAGTGAGGTTACAGGCAATGAGACTTGACATAATTAACCTTTTCATAGCAATAAAGGATTGATTTCATATGTCTTCTAGCTGTGAAAAGCCTGTTACCTATTCGTTTCCCATTCGTTTCTTATTCGAAATACCGAAAATCTGCCCTACCAATAGATTGATTATTGGGATAAATAAGGTAAGAGGCAATGAGACTTGACATAATTAACATTTTCATAGCAATAAAGGGTTGATCTCATGTGTCTTTTAGCTGTGAGAAGCCTGTTACCTATTCGTTTCCCATTTGTTTCTTATTCGAAATACCGAAAATCTGCCCTACCAATAGATTGATTATTGGGATAAATGAGGTTAGAGGCAATGAGACTTGATATAATTAACCTTTTCATGTCAATAAAGTGTAGGTCTCATGTGTCTTCTAGCTGTGAAACGCTTGTTACCTATTCGTTTCCCATTGGTTACCTATTCAAAATAGCGTTAATTTGCCCTACCATTAGATTAATTATTGGGATAAATGAGGTTACAGGCAATGAGACTTGATATAATTTACCTTTTCATGTCAATAAAGTGTATGTCTCATGTGTCTTTTAGCTGTGAAATGCTTGTTACCTATTCGTTTCCCATTCGTTACCTATTCGAAATAGCGTTAATTTGCCCTACCATTAGATGAATCATTGGGATAAATGAGGTTACAGGCAATGAGACTTGACATAATTCACCTTTTCATGTCAATAAAGTGTAGATCTCATGTGTCTTCTAGCTGTGAAACGCCTGTTACCTATTCGTTTCCTTTTCGCAATATCGTCAATCTGCCCTACCAAAAGATTAATTATTGCAATAAGTGAGGTTACAGGCAATGAGACTTGACATAATTAACCTTTTCATAGCAATAAAAGATTGATCTCATATGTCTTCTAGCTGTGAAAAGCCTGTAACCTATTCGTTTCCCATTCGTTTCTTATTCGAAATACCGAAAATCTGCCCTACCAATAGATTGATTATTGGGATAAATGAGGTAAGAGGCAATGAGACTTGACATAATTAACCTTTTTATAGAATAAAGGGTTGATCTCATGTGTCTTTTAGCTGTGAGAAGCCTGTTACCTATTCGTTTCCCATTCGTTTCTTATTCGAAATACAGAAAATCTGCCATACCAATAGATTGATTATTGGGATAAATGAGGTTATAGGCAATGAGACTTGATATAATTCACCTTTTCATGTCAATAAAGTGTAGGTCTCATGTGTCTTCTAGCTGTGAAACGCTTTTTACCTATTCGTTTCCCATTCGTTACCTATTCGAAATAGCGTTAATTTGCCCTACCATTAGATTAATTATTGGGATAAATGAGGTTAAAGGCAATGAGACTTGATATAATTAACCTTTTCATGTCAATAAAGTGTAGATCTCATGTGTCTTCTAGCTGTGAAACGCCTGTTACCTATTCGTTTCCTATTTGCAATATCGTCAATCTGCCCTACCAAAAGATTAATTATTGCGATAAGTGAAGTTACAGGCAATGAGACTTGACATAATTAACCTTTTCATAGCAATAAAGGATTGATCTCATATGTCTTCTAGCTGTGAAAAGCCTGTTACCTATTCGTTTCCCATTCGTTTCTTATTCGAAATACAGAAAATCTGCCCTACCAATAGATTGATTATTGGGATAAATGAGGTTAGAGGCAATGAGACTTGACATAATTAACCTTTTCATGTCAATTAAGTGTAGATCTCATGTGTCTTCTAGCTGTGAAACGCCTGTTACCTATTCGTTTCCTATTTGCAATATCGTCAATCTGCCCTACCAAAAGATTAATTATTGCGATAAGTGAGGTTACAGGCAATGAGACTTGACATAATTAACCTTTTCATAGCAATAGGGGTTGATCTCATGTTTCTTTTAGCTGTGAGAAGCCTGTTACCTATTCGTTTCCCATTTGTTTCTTATTCAAAATACCGAAAATCTGCCCTACCAATAGATTGATTATTGGGATAAATGACGTAAGAGGCAATGAGACTTGATATAATTAACCTTTTTATGTCAATAAAGTGTAGGTCTCATGTGTCTTCTAGCTGCGAAACGCTTGTTACCTATTCGTTTCCCATTCGTTACCTATTCGAAATAGCGTTAATTTGCCCTACCATTAGATTAATTATTGGGATAAATGAGGTTACAGGCAATGAGACTTGATATAATTAACCTTTTCATAGCAATAAATGGTAGGTCTCATGTGTCTTTTAGCTGTGAAATGCTTGTTACCTATTCGTTTCCCATTCGTTTTTTATTCGAAATACCGAAAATCTGCCCTACCAATAGATTGATTATTGGAATAAATGAGGTAAGAGGCAATGAGACTTGACATAATTAACCTTTTCATAGCAATAAAAGGATTGATCTCGAATGTTTTCTAGCTGTGAAAAGCCTGTTACCTATTCGTTTCCTATTCGTTTCTTATTCGAAATACAGAAAATCTGCCCTACCAATAGATTGATTATTGGGATAAATGAGGTTAGAGGCAATGAGACTTGACATAATTAACCTTTTCATGTCAATAAAATGTAGATTTCATGTGTCTTCTAGCTGTGAAACGCCTGTTACCTATTCGTTTCCTATTCGCAATATCGTCAATCTGCCCTACCGAAAGATTAATTATTGCAATAAGTGAGGTTACAGGCAATGAGACTTGACATAATTAACCTTTTCATAGCAATAAAGGATTGATCTCATATGTCTTCCAGCTGTGAAAAGCCTGTTACCTATTCATTTCCCATTCGTTTCTTATTAGAAATACCGAAAATCTGCCCTACCAATAGATTGATTATTGGGATAAATGACGTAAGAGGCAATGAGACTTGATATAATTAACCTTTTTATGTCAATAAGTGTAGGTCTCATGTGTCTTCTAGCTGTGAAACGCTTTTTACCTATTCGTTTCCCATTCGTTACCTATTCGAAATAGCGTTAATTTGCCCTACCATTAGATTAATTATTGGGATAAATGAGGTTACAGGCAATGAGACTGACTTGATATAATTAACCTTTTCTTGTCAATAAAGTGTAGATCTCATGTGTCTTCTAGCTGTGAAACGCCTGTTACCTATTCGTTTCCTATTCGCAATATCGTCAATCTGCCCTACCAAAAGATTAATTATTGCGATAAGTGAAGTTACAGGCAATGAGACTTGACATAATTAACCTTTTCATAGCAATAAAGGATTGATTTCATATGTCTTCTAGCTGTGAAAAGCCTGTTACCTATTCGTTTCCCATTCGTTTCTTATTCGAAATACCGAAAATCTGCCCTACCAATAGATTGATTATTGGGATAAATGAGGTAAGAGGCAATGAGACTTGACATAATTAACATTTTCATAGCAATAAAGGGTTGATCTCATGTGTCTTTTAGCTGTGAGAAGCCTGTTACCTATTCGTTTCCCATTCGTTTCTTATTCGAAATACCGAAAATCTGCCCTACCAATAGATTGATTATTGGGATAAATGAGGTTAGAGGCAATGAGACTTGATATAATTAACCTTTTCATGTCAATAAAGTGTAGGTCTCATGTGTCTTCTAGCTGTGAAACGCTTGTTACCTATTCGTTTCCCATTGCATGGTTACCTATTCAAAATAGCGTTAATTTGCCCTACCATTAGATTAATTATTGGGATAAATGAGGTTACAGGCAATGAGACTTGATATAATTCACCTTTTCATGTCAATAAAGTGTATGTCTCATGTGTCTTTTAGCTGTGAAATGCTTGTTACCTATTCGTTTCCCATTCGTTACCTATTCGAAATAGCGTTAATTTGCCCTACCATTAGATGAATCATTGGGATAAATGAGGTTACAGGCAATGAGACTTGACATAATTCACCTTTTCATGTCAATAAAGTGTAGATCTCATGTGTCTTCTAGCTGTGAAACGCCTGTTACCTATTCGTTTCCTATTCGCAATATCGTCAATCTGCCCTACCAAAAGATTAATTATTGCAATAAGTGAGGTTACAGGCAATGAGACTTGACATAATTAACCTTTTCATAGCAATAAAGGATTGATCTCATATGTCTTCTAGCTGTGAAAAGCCTGTAACCTATTCGTTTCCCATTCGTTTCTTATTCGAAATACCGAAAATCTGCCCTACCAATAGATTGATTATTGGGATAAATGAGGTAAGAGGCAATGAGACTTGACATAATTAACCTTTTCATAGCAATAAAGGGTTGATCTCATGTGTCTTTTAGCTGTGAGAAGCCTGTTACCTATTCGTTTCCCATTCGTTTCTTATTCGAAATACAGAAAATCTGCCATACCAATAGATTGATTATTGGGATAAATGAGGTTACAGGCAATGAGACTTGATATAATTCACCTTTTCATGTCAATAAAGTGTAGGTCTCATGTGTCTTCTAGCTGTGAAACGCTTTTTACCTATTCGTTTCCCATTCGTTACCTATTCGAAATAGCGTTAATTTGCCCTACCATTAGATTAATTATTGGGATAAATGAGGTTACAGGCAATGAGACTTGATATAATTAACCTTTTCATGTCAATAAAGTGTAGATCTCATGTGTCTTCTAGCTGTGAAACGCCTGTTACCTATTCGTTTCCTATTCGCAATATCGTCAATCTGCCCTACCAAAAGATTAATTATTGCGATAAGTGAAGTTACAGGCAATGAGACTTGACATAATTAACCTTTTCATAGCAATAAAGGATTGATCTCATATGTCTTCTAGCTGTGAAAAGCCTGTTACCTATTCGTTTCCCATTCGTTTCTTATTCGAAATACAGAAAATCTGCCCTACCAATAGATTGATTATTGGGATAAATGAGGTTAGAGGCAATGAGACTTGACATAATTAACCTTTTCATGTCAATTAAGTGTAGATCTCATGTGTCTTCTAGCTGTGAAACGCCTGTTACCTATTCGTTTCCTATTTGCAATATCGTCAATCTGCCCTACCAAAAGATTAATTATTGCGATAAGTGAGGTTACAGGCAATGAGACTTGACATAATTAACCTTTTCATAGCAATAGGGGTTGATCTCATGTTTCTTTTAGCTGTGAGAAGCCTGTTACCTATTCGTTTCCCATTTGTTTCTTATTCAAAATACCGAAAATCTGCCCTACCAATAGATTGATTATTGGGATAAATGACGTAAGAGGCAATGAGACTTGATATAATTAACCTTTTTATGTCAATAAAGTGTAGGTCTCATGTGTCTTCTAGCTGCGAAACGCTTGTTACCTATTCGTTTCCCATTCGTTACCTATTCGAAATAGCGTTAATTTGCCCTACCATTAGATTAATTATTGGGATAAATGAGGTTACAGGCAATGAGACTTGATATAATTAACCTTTTCATAGCAATAAAGGGTAGGTCTCATGTGTCTTTTAGCTGTGAAATGCTTGTTACCTATTCGTTTCCCATTCGTTTTTTATTCGAAATACCGAAAATCTGCCCTACCAATAGATTGATTATTGGGATAAATGAGGTAAGAGGCAATGAGACTTGACATAATTAACCTTTTCATAGCAATAAAAGGATTGATCTCGAATGTTTTCTAGCTGTGAAGAGCCTGTTACCTATTCGTTTCCTATTCGTTTCTTATTCGAAATACAGAAAATCTGCCCTACCAATAGATTGATTATTGGGATAAATGAGGTTAGAGGCAATGAGACTTGACATAATTAACCTTTTCATGTCAATAAAGTGTAGATTTCATGTGTCTTCTAGCTGTGAAACGCCTGTTACCTATTCGTTTCCTATTCGCAATATCGTCAATCTGCCCTACCGAAAGATTAATTATTGCAATAAGTGAGGTTACAGGCAATGAGACTTGACATAATTAACCTTTTCATAGCAATAAAGGATTGATCTCATATGTCTTCCAGCTGTGAAAAGCCTGTTACCTATTCATTTCCCATTCGTTTCTTATTAGAAATACCGAAAATCTGCCCTACCAATAGATTGATTATTGGGATAAATGACGTAAGAGGCAATGAGACTTGATATAATTAACCTTTTTATGTCAATAAGTGTAGGTCTCATGTGTCTTCTAGCTGTGAAACGCTTTTTACCTATTCGTTTCCCATTCGTTACCTATTCGAAATAGCGTTAATTTGCCCTACCATTAGATTAATTATTGGGATAAATGAGGTTACAGGCAATGAGACTTGATATAATTAACCTTTTCTTGTCAATAAAGTGTAGATCTCATGTGTCTTCTAGCTGTGAAACGCCTGTTACCTATTCGTTTCCTATTCGCAATATCGTCAATCTGCCCTACCAAAAGATTAATTATTGCGATAAGTGAAGTTACAGGCAATGAGACTTGACATAATTAACCTTTTCATAGCAATAAAGGATTGATTTCATATGTCTTCTAGCTGTGAAAAGCCTGTTACCTATTCGTTTCCCATTCGTTTCTTATTCGAAATACCGAAAATCTGCCCTACCAATAGATTGATTATTGGGATAAATGAGGTAAGAGGCAATGAGACTTGACATAATTAACATTTTCATAGCAATAAAGGGTTGATCTCATGTGTCTTTTAGCTGTGAGAAGCCTGTTACCTATTCGTTTCCCATTCGTTTCTTATTCGAAATACCGAAAATCTGCCCTACCAATAGATTGATTATTGGGATAAATGAGGTTAGAGGCAATGAGACTTGATATAATTAACCTTTTCATGTCAATAAAGTGTAGGTCTCATGTGTCTTCTAGCTGTGAAACGCTTGTTACCTATTCGTTTCCCATTGCATGGTTACCTATTCAAAATAGCGTTAATTTGCCCTACCATTAGATTAATTATTGGGATAAATGAGGTTACAGGCAATGAGACTTGATATAATTCACCTTTTCATGTCAATAAAGTGTATGTCTCATGTGTCTTTTAGCTGTGAAATGCTTGTTACCTATTCGTTTCCCATTCGTTACCTATTCGAAATAGCGTTAATTTGCCCTACCATTAGATGAATCATTGGGATAAATGAGGTTACAGGCAATGAGACTTGACATAATTCACCTTTTCATGTCAATAAAGTGTAGATCTCATGTGTCTTCTAGCTGTGAAACGCCTGTTACCTATTCGTTTCCTATTCGCAATATCGTCAATCTGCCCTACCAAAAGATTAATTATTGCAATAAGTGAGGTTACAGGCAATGAGACTTGACATAATTAACCTTTTCATAGCAATAAAGGATTGATCTCATATGTCTTCTAGCTGTGAAAAGCCTGTAACCTATTCGTTTCCCATTCGTTTCTTATTCGAAATACCGAAAATCTGCCCTACCAATAGATTGATTATTGGGATAAATGAGGTAAGAGGCAATGAGACTTGACATAATTAACCTTTTCATAGCAATAAAGGGTTGATCTCATGTGTCTTTTAGCTGTGAGAAGCCTGTTACCTATTCGTTTCCCATTCGTTTCTTATTCGAAATACAGAAAATCTGCCATACCAATAGATTGATTATTGGGATAAATGAGGTTACAGGCAATGAGACTTGATATAATTCACCTTTTCATGTCAATAAAGTGTAGGTCTCATGTGTCTTCTAGCTGTGAAACGCTTTTTACCTATTCGTTTCCCATTCGTTACCTATTCGAAATAGCGTTAATTTGCCCTACCATTAGATTAATTATTGGGATAAATGAGGTTACAGGCAATGAGACTTGATATAATTAACCTTTTCATGTCAATAAAGTGTAGATCTCATGTGTCTTCTAGCTGTGAAACGCCTGTTACCTATTCGTTTCCTATTCGCAATATCGTCAATCTGCCCTACCAAAAGATTAATTATTGCGATAAGTGAAGTTACAGGCAATGAGACTTGACATAATTAACCTTTTCATAGCAATAAAGGATTGATCTCATATGTCTTCTAGCTGTGAAAAGCCTGTTACCTATTCGTTTCCCATTCGTTTCTTATTCGAAATACAGAAAATCTGCCCTACCAATAGATTGATTATTGGGATAAATGAGGTTAGAGGCAATGAGACTTGACATAATTAACCTTTTCATGTCAATTAAGTGTAGATCTCATGTGTCTTCTAGCTGTGAAACGCCTGTTACCTATTCGTTTCCTATTTGCAATATCGTCAATCTGCCCTACCAAAAGATTAATTATTGCGATAAGTGAGGTTACAGGCAATGAGACTTGACATAATTAACCTTTTCATAGCAATAGGGGTTGATCTCATGTTTCTTTTAGCTGTGAGAAGCCTGTTACCTATTCGTTTCCCATTTGTTTCTTATTCAAAATACCGAAAATCTGCCCTACCAATAGATTGATTATTGGGATAAATGACGTAAGAGGCAATGAGACTTGATATAATTAACCTTTTTATGTCAATAAAGTGTAGGTCTCATGTGTCTTCTAGCTGCGAAACGCTTGTTACCTATTCGTTTCCCATTCGTTACCTATTCGAAATAGCGTTAATTTGCCCTACCATTAGATTAATTATTGGGATAAATGAGGTTACAGGCAATGAGACTTGATATAATTAACCTTTTCATAGCAATAAAGGGTAGGTCTCATGTGTCTTTTAGCTGTGAAATGCTTGTTACCTATTCGTTTCCCATTCGTTTTTTATTCGAAATACCGAAAATCTGCCCTACCAATAGATTGATTATTGGGATAAATGAGGTAAGAGGCAATGAGACTTGACATAATTAACCTTTTCATAGCAATAAAAGGATTGATCTCGAATGTTTTCTAGCTGTGAAGAGCCTGTTACCTATTCGTTTCCTATTCGTTTCTTATTCGAAATACAGAAAATCTGCCCTACCAATAGATTGATTATTGGGATAAATGAGGTTAGAGGCAATGAGACTTGACATAATTAACCTTTTCATGTCAATAAAGTGTAGATTTCATGTGTCTTCTAGCTGTGAAACGCCTGTTACCTATTCGTTTCCTATTCGCAATATCGTCAATCTGCCCTACCGAAAGATTAATTATTGCAATAAGTGAGGTTACAGGCAATGAGACTTGACATAATTAACCTTTTCATAGCAATAAAGGATTGATCTCATATGTCTTCTAGCTGTGAAAAGCCTGTTACCTATTCATTTCCCATTCGTTTCTTATTCGAAATACCGAAAATCTGCCCTACCAATAGATTGATTATTGGGATAAATGACGTAAGAGGCAATGAGACTTGATATAATTAACCTTTTTATGTCAATAAGTGTAGGTCTCATGTGTCTTCTAGCTGTGAAACGCTTTTTACCTATTCGTTTCCCATTCGTTACCTATTCGAAATAGCGTTAATTTGCCCTACCATTAGATTAATTATTGGGATAAATGAGGTTACAGGCAATGAGACTTGATATAATTAACCTTTTCATGTCAATAAAGTGTAGATCTCATGTGTCTTCTAGCTGTGAAACGCCTGTTACCTATTCGTTTCCTATTCGCAATATCGTCAATCTGCCCTACCAAAAGATTAATTATTGCGATAAGTGAAGTTACAGGCAATGAGACTTGACATAATTAACCTTTTCATAGCAATAAAGGATTGATCTCATATGTCTTCTAGCTGTGAAAAGCCTGTTACTTATTCGTTTCCCATTCGTTTCTTATTCGAAATACCGAAAATCTGCCCTACCAATAGATTGATTATTGGGATAAATGAGGTAAGAGGCAATGAGACTTGACATAATTAACCTTTTCATAGCAATAAAGGGTTGATCTTATGTGTCTTTTAGCTGTGAGAAGCCTGTTACCTATTCGTTTCCTATTCGTTTCTTATTCGAAATACCGAAAATCTGCCCTACCAATAGATTGATTATTGGGATAAATGAGGTTAGAGGCAATGAGACTTGATATAATTAACCTTTTCATGTCAATAAAGTGTAGGTCTCATGTGTCTTCTGGCTGTGAAACGCTTGTTACCTATTCGTTTCCCATTCGTTACCTATTCGAAATAGCGTTAATTTGCCCTACCATTAGATTAATTATTGGGATAAATGAGGTTACAGGCAATGAGACTTGATAAAATTCACCTTTTCAAGTCAATAAAGTGTAGGTCTCATGTGTCTTTTAGCTGTGAAACGCCTGTTTTCTATTCGTTTCCTATTTGCAATATCGTCAATCTGCCCTACCAAAAGATTAATTATTGCGATAAGTGAGATTACAGGCAATGAGACTTGACATAATTAACCTTTTCATAGCAATAAAGGGTTGATCTCATGTGTCTTTTAGCTGTGATAAGCCTGTTACCTATTCGTATCCCATTCGTTTCTTATTCGAAATACCGAAAATCTGCCCTACCAATAGATTGATTATTGGGATAAATGAGGTTAGAGGCAATGAGACTTGATATAATTAACGTTTTCATGTCAATAAAGTGTAGGTGTCATGTGTCTTCTAGCTGTGAAACGCTTGTTACCTATTCGTTTCCCATTCGTTACCTATTCGAAATAGCGTTAATTTGCCCTACCAATAGATTAATTATTGGGATAAATGAGGTTACAGGCAATGGGACTTGATATAATTCACCTTTTCATGTCATTAAAGTGTAGATCTCATGTGTCTTCTAGCTGTGAAACGCCTGTTACCTATTCGTTTCCTATTCGCAATATCGTCAATCTGCCCTACCAAAAGATTAATTATTGCGATAAGTGAGATTACAGGCAATGAGACTTGACATAATTAACCTTTTCATAGCAAGAAAGGGTTGATCTCATGTGTCTTTTAGCTGTGATAAGCCTGTTACCTATTCGTGTCCCATTCGTTACCTATTCGAAATAGCGTTAATTTGCCCTACCATTAGATTGATTATTGGGATAAATGAGGTTAGAGGCAATGAGACTTGACATAATTAACGTTTTCATGTCAATAAAGTGTAGGTGTCATGTTTCTTCTAGCTGTGAAACGCTTGTTACCTATTCGTTTCCCATTCGTTACCTATTCGAAATAGCGTTAATTTGCCCTACCAATAGATTAATTATTGGGATAAATGAGGTTACAGGCAATGGGACTTGATATAATTCAACTTTTCATGTCAATAAAGTGTAGATCTCATGTGTCTTCTAGCTGTGAAACGCCTGTTACCTATTCGTTTCCTATTCGCAATATCGTCAATCTGCCCTACCAAAAGATTAATTATTGCAATAAGTGAGGTTACAGGCAATGAGACTTGACATAATTAACCTTTTCATGTCAATAAAGTGTAGATCTCATGTGTCTTCTAGCTGTGAAAAGCCTGTTACCTATTCGTTTTCCATTCGTTGAACGAATAAGTAGCGAATAGGGAATAGGGAATAGGGAATAAGTAACGAATAAGTAACGAATAGGGAATAGGGAATAAGTAACGAATAGGTAACGAATAGGGAATAGGGAATAAGTAACAAATAGGTAACGAATAGGGAATAGGGAATAGGTACAAATGTAACGAATAGGGAATAGGGAACAAGTAACGAATAGGTAACGAATAGGGAATAGGGAATAAGTAACGAATAGGTAACGAATAGGGAATAGGGAATAAGTAACGAATAGGTAACGAATAGGGAATAGGGAATAAGTAACGAATAGGGAATAAGGAATAAGTAACCAACTTGACGTC